>JACGWL010000002.1:18508099-18745347 GCA_034509725.1 Sesamum angolense
TCATTAATATTGACATAATTGGTATAAAACATTAGACATACAGATTTATTTATTTTCATTTAAGAAGAAGATAAACATTACTTGAAGGTTGGCATGCATCAGAGTAACGAATATAAAATTATCATAAAAAACATACAAGGTTGAAGTAGGCCTTGTATGGATGTCTTTTGTATTTTATTTCATACTACATCGAACGCCCGGAAACACCAAGAGTACACCCTTAATTGGACCAATTCATTTGTTTATGTATGAGTTTTATGCTTTAATTTTTACGCTCGATTCCGCTAGCGCGTTGTCAGGCCGATCTGATTCCCTTCAAGTGGATCGGAGCCTGGTACGATGTAAAGCCTATTGTTTTTTCTATGTTCTTTATTTGAGGAGCATGAAGAACGTGTTTACCACTTTTTTGAAATCATGATTTAATTGCTTTAATTTTGATGATTATATGCTTAGATTAACTTGTTTGATTTTGAAATTATTTGGATGTTTGGAGTATTTAAAAAAATTGAATTTTCTATAATTATTGTGTTTCATTTTCAGTTTAATTTGCAGAATAAAAAAAAAAATTGTTTGAGGTACTATAGCAGTGCACTGCATAATGCGTGCTCAACCGCGCAACCTTGCTAGGGTGCACCCGTGCACACGCAGCCAGAGGCACCTATGTGCATGCACGCGACTATCTATGAATGTCGTAGGCCGATGGTCGAACGACTAGGCCATTTTTTCACTTTTTCCCAAAAACATAGATTTTCTGAATTTTATGAAATTATTATTTTTGCTAATATAAATTTTACATTAATTGGATTTTTTAAAATTAAATTGCTGAATTAATTTGGTGTATTTTGTGCATTAGATGCACATTTCTTTGTCTTCCGTTTAATTGCCACTTTAAACTTGTGTTTCTACATATGATTCTTTGTTATGATATTAGATATCATTGGTTGTATAATGCATGGTATGTGTTGTTAGAATGGCTGACCAAAATCTGATTGGATTGATTGTTTTCCATTCAACAATCTTTATCAAATAATATTAGATAGATGAATATGGTAAGAATTCATCAAGATGGTAACGTGTTTCGTTGTGCTTACCATTGATATTGAACGGAGTTTCAATGTCACAATGAAATTCCCACGGACCAAAAGATTAAACCCGTGGAGTTGGGCTGCGCATAGGTTTGGCAGCAATGAAACCAACTCCTGAGGGTCGGTTTGAAATGTTCCAAGTCGAGGACCTCGAGACTGGGCATTGAGGGTCCTATGGAGATTTGCACTAAGTACGACAGCCGTGTTTCTTCGGCAGGAGACGTAGGTCATCTGTGCAGTTTTAGTGGGTTAGTTGGCAAGGTACTCAACTGACTGAAGTGACTCGTGGAAATCATCGTATGGAAGCCTCTTAAGGCTTGGTCGATATGACTGAGATTTTCGGTTCCGATAGTACGAGAACTAGTCTTCTAACTTGAGGAATCATAGTAGTCACGTGCATACGAAGACTGTATCTTGGATATGGTGAGCGGTGGCTGTGTTGTGAGGCATGGTATCATAAGCATTATCCAGTGCACTCGGAGTATGTAACGAGGACGGTGGATTCCAAGAGAAGATCTGTCCCCTGTCATTATATGATAGAGAGTTCTCCCATGCACCTCGAGATGGTTTAGACTCCAAAAGTCTTTGGCCAAAGCGATTGATCGATCAGGGATAGGTTTGCTAGATTGGATTAGTAGAGTAAATGCATCTCAAGCGTTAAGCATAGTTTCCTAGTCAAGGACAGGAACCGACACCAAATTTCATGCCCTAGACTAAGGCCAGGAGATAGTTGACAGTAGGACCATACTCGTATGGATTCGGAGTCTAAATGTTCACGCTAACATTCACCTAGTCTCTAGTGCCATGAACTGTTGCTTGATGTCCACCTATGGTAATGGGCATTTTCAGTTATGGGATAATCGGAAATAATTAATTAAATTATATTTAATTAATTATGTTGTTCACACATGCCCATGTCTAGTTGAGGATGTAGCTAAAGAGTCACACCCTACCACTATTGTGGGATGAAATTAATTCTAGAAGAGCCGGATTAATTTAATTGAATTAAATTAATCTTTGAAGGGAATAAATGATTGGATCATTTAATTAGACCAATCCGTTGGATGGATGACTTGAAATTTAATTAATTGGATTAATTTTATTGGGTTTGGTCCAATTTATAAATTGGATTTATAAATTGAAAGAGAGAGCATGGGCTTGGATCTTTTAATTAGATTAAAAGATAAGGAGTTTAATGTTGGGCTTATGATGTCTTGCCACATTTGGAATATAGGCAAGCAAAACACTAATGTGATGACATCTCGGTCTACACATAATAAAACTCTCACTTGGTTGGACCAAGTTAAAATGTTAGGCCCATGTTGGACTAGGATCAAAATGGCTTTGATCGGTCCAAGCCTTCCATCCGCAATAATTTGGTAAGGAAGCTTCCGCTATCCAAATGTGGTCTCACGAGTTATGTAACATTTGGAATATAGGCAAGCTGCATCATTGTTGTGAACAAAGGAACACGCTGACTGTTTTCCTGTCTCACAAGTCGTGGGAGGCGACAGTTGAGATGTGATTTGGTTAATGTGTTGAGCCTAGCACTAAGTAACTATTTTGCCCATAATGGACTTGCATCTAAATAGTTTTTGATTTGTACAGACCTTTCATTCATAACAATGTGATGAGGAAGCTACCGCTACCTAGATATGGTCTCATGAGTCGCGGTACATTTGAAATGGAGGTAAGCTGCACAATTGTTGTGAAAAAAAACACACCCATTGTTTTCCTATCTCACGAATCGTGGTGGCCGAAAGTTGAGGTGCGATTTGGTTGATAGGTTTGGCCTAACACCGAGTAGTATGATTCGATTGGAGTTCTTGGGATCATGTGAATGTGTGAGGCAAAACATCTTGGGAATCTCATGGAATTAGAATGGCATTGGGTACCTCCCATGAGCCTTTTGCCATGTGAATCGTAATAGCAGGGCATTGTAGCTTGTGCTTGTGGATCCTAAGCCCACTAGAAGATGGCTTCCCAAAACCCTACTTGAGAGTGGTGGGCTTTTATAGAAATAATGGGAGGGATTTATGACGAAAAGACCAAGTCTTAAATTGAACGCTATATTACTATAATCTATGATCTACTTACCGTTATTTCTTTTAGAATAACTAACTTTGATGGAACTAATTAATTAGCTCCAAAATATAATGATTGTCCTTGATTTCGGGATCCTGGCCTGTCTCATGGTTAAGCAACTTCCATCGAACTTGCCAAAGGAGTCCTCGCCTAATGAATGTTTGACGTTCATGACTAAGGCATGAGGACAATCGCAAGGTGTGCAGTATCATACTTTCTTCCGTGACCAATGAGCGATATGACAGGATAAATGCTATTAGCTCGATAATGCTCCACATAAAACAATATAGTGCAGCACCGAACTGGCATATTTTATATGCCGTGATGGAGCCATTTTCCAGAGTCAAGGTGATGGAGGGTCGTTTGTACATGAATGTTGGGTTAAGATGCTATCCCATGTGGAGAAGATCAAGAACTTAATGTTGATCGTAGAAAAAAGATGTAAATTAATGTGATCCTTCAGTCCCTTCATCCCTCCTTTGACCTGTTTATCATGAACTCTACATGGTTTGGAAAACCATTCATGGTTGATAAGCATGTCAGTCGAATACGAGCCAACGATTAAAGAATATGCTTCATCGGTATTGGATTGGGAAACTTCGATCTCAAGAGCTAAAGGTAAGAGTGTCGGACGCTGGAAGAGGAAGAATTATGGTACAAAGTCAGTCACTGGAAGTGCTTTGAGTTCTCCTGTTGCGCCGCTGGGCGCGAGTAAAGGAAATAGGAAGATGGTTCGGGAATCAAGAGTTGCGAATGACGTTGACATAATTTGCCAACGGGCATTGGGGAGGGAGTGTTGTGAACTCCTTTCCACCCAAGTTGTTGTTGCATTTCAAAGAGAATATATAAATGATTAGATCATTTATTAAAAGAATCCATTTGATGGATGCCTCAAGAATGAACAATTAATTTTGGGGTTAACACCTTTAAATTAATTAGATTAATTATTAAGTTTGGCTCAATTAATTGATTGGATCAATTAATTATTATTTGAACGTAGGTTTATTTAATTGGATCAAATAAATCTTTGGATTTGTTTGGGCTAAAATTAATTAAATTAATTATTGCCCAATGGACTTTGATTGGGCTTTATTTAATTTTATTAAATCAAGTCTGGTGCATGCTTGAAGTCCAAGCCCATATGAGGGAGGTTAAAGCAAGTTAAGGACTTGAAGCTTCTCACCAAGATGAAGATTATAGAGTGTTTATGTCATCATGGGTGAAGCTTATATGCATATGTGTGTATAGATTGCTTTAGAGGCAAACTAGATTGTTGTTGAATTTCAAATTCAATTGTATGCAATATACAAAAACCAAACATATAGTCTATAACCACCAATAAGCAACGAAATTTTGCTCTCATTTCCTCTAAAAAATATTCTCCTTTCGTTCTATATTGAATTTGATTCAAGTTAGAACATCAAACAATCTAAAAGCACTAAACAGTAGTGTTTGTTTGGAGTTGTTTTTCCTTCTTGTTCTTTATTTTATCTAGCAATAGAAAAATAACTATATCTATTCCATTTTGTGGTGTGGACAACGTAGAGGAATCCTAGTTTGAATTCTCTAGTGAAGGTAATGGGAGAACGTAAAGGGAACAACGCACATTGCTGCTCATCCAAAGAAACAAAAAATGCAAAGTTTCATGTTAAATTTCTATCCCTTTTGTTTCATCCTCTAGCCACCCTTCTAGCATGTTTATATGTTTGTTATTGTTAGAATGGGTGACCAAAAGCCAATTGGATTTGTTGTTTTCCATTTGACAATATTTATCAAATGATATTAGATTAATAAATACAGTAAGAATTCATCAAGATGGTAACGTATTTCGTTGTGCTTACCACTAATATTAAACGGAGTTTCAATGTCATAAGAAAATGCCCACGGACCGAAAGGTTAAACCCATGGAGTTCGGCTGTGCATAGGTTTGGCAAATTTGAAACCAACTTATAAGGGTCGGTCTGAAACGTTCCAAGTCGAGGACCTCGAGACTGGGCATCGATGGTCCTATGGAGACTTGCACTAAGTACTGCAGCCGTGTTTCGTAGGCAGGAGACGTAGGTCTTCTATGCAGTTTTAGTGAGTTAGTTGGCAAGGTAGTCATCTAACTGAAGTGACTCGCGGGAATCGTCACATGGAAGCCTCTTAAGGCTTGGTCGTTATGACTCGGATTTTCGGTTCCGATAGTATGGGAATTGGTCCTCTAACTTGAGGAATCATGGTACGAGAATTTGGCCAATGCAATTGATTGATCAGGGATAGGTTTGCTAGATTGGATCAGTAGAGTAAACGCATCTCAAGTGTTAAGCATAGTTGCCTAGTCAAGGATGGGAACCGACACCCATTTCCATGCCCTAGACTAAGGCCAAGAGATGGTTGACAGTAGGACCATACTCGTATGGATTCGGAGCCTAAATATTCACGCCAATATTGACCTAGTCTCTAGTGTCATGGACTATTGCTAGACGACCACCCATGGTAACGAGCCATTTCCGATTATGGGATAATAAAAAATAATTAATTAAATTAAATTTAATTAATTGTGTTGTTCACACGTGCCCAAGTCTAGCTGAGGGTGAACCTAAAGAGTCACACCCTACCACTATAGTGGGATGGAATTAATTCTAGAAGACTCGGATTAATTTAATTGGATTAAATTAATATTTGGAGAGAAAAAATATTTGGATCATTTATTTAGACCAATCCATTTGATGCAATAAGTAAATCCCAATCAAGAGGAGTACCCTTGATCTTTCCGGGCGTTCGGTGTATAAAATAAAACATATAGGCTATAGAATTAATACGAGAAAAATAAGATGCAAAAACGTAAATAGAAATTTATCATTGTTGTTTTTCTCATTCGGCTACAAGCGTTGTCTCCTCTCCATTTTCGTTCTCCGATCCGTCCACGATGAAATCTCAATCCTGAGACCCTCCCAAGAATGACACACCATCACTAAAGAATGTGGAGATTTCATGCTAGCAAAATCTACACAGAAGAGATGGAGATCAAAACGATCGCTATGAATTAACGTGTTTTCATCTCTATTTCGTTTTTCTTTAATCTCTAAGACCAAATGATAAATTTTAAAATGGAGAATATGGGGAGAGAGAGAGGCACGAAATTTTTAAGGTTTGGAGAGGCTAGTATATGTTTGAAGGAAGCACCCCGGGAAGCGCGGCTGAAGCACAAAAAATCAAAAAACTGGTAAAACAAGCGATAATCAACGAAATTAATTCTGATCAATGGGTGTACCCTTGATCTTTCCGGGCGTTCAGTGTATTAAAAATAAAAAGATAGGCCAAAAAATCATGAGAAAACACAAGGAGCGAAAATCATAAATTGAGTTTTACCTTTATTGTTTTTCTCGTACGGCTACAAGCGTTGTCTGCTCTCCGTTTTTGTTTCCGGATCCATCCACGATGAGACCTCGATCTTGAGATCCTCCCAATAATGACACAACCACTAAAGAATGTGAAGATTTCGTGCTAGCAAAATCTCCACAGAAAAGATGGAGATCAAAACAATCGCTATAAATTAACGTGTTTTGATCTCTCTTTCGTTTTTTCTTTTGATCTCTAAGACCAAATGAGAAACTGATATGGAGAACATGGGAGAGAGAGAGAGGCATGAATTTGTGAGGTTTTGAGAGGCTAGTATGTGTTGTGTGTGTGGCTAAGGTTTAATGAGGGTATATATATGACCTAGTCATACACATACTAGGAGTCCTAACCTAGTTAGGCTCCAAAATAACCATCCTAACCCTAGGCACCCCTTAAGCACGAATTTTGCCTTCTAAATCAGCTAAAGAACCTCCCAAAATTGTCCTTCTTGACTTAGCCAAGGTCCAACCAAGGCCTTGGGCTTGTACTTAATGAACCGGGCTCGATAGGATCAGGCCCACATCTCATAGACTTATATTAAATCTAATTTAATCATAAGCCCAACATTAAACTCCTTATCTTTTAATCTAATTAAAAGATCCAAGCCCATGCTTTCTCTTTCAATTTACAAATTCAATTATTAAATTGGACCAAGCCCAATAAAATTAATCCAATTAATTTTACTAGCTAATTTAAAATTCTAATTAATCAAATTAATTAAATTTCATGTCATCCATCCAATGGATTGGTCTAAGTAAATGATCCAATCATTTATTCTCTCTAAAGATTAATTTAATCCAATTAAATTGATCTGAATCTTCTAGACTTGGGCATGTGTGACCAACATAATTAATTAAATCTAATTTAATTAATTATTTCCGATTATCCCATAAGCGGAAATGGCCCGTTACCATGGCACTAGAGACTAGGTGAATATTGGCGTGAACATTTAGGCTCCGAATCCATATCAGTACGGTCCTACTGTCAACCGTCTCCTAGTCTTAGTCTAGGGCATGAAATTGGGTATCGGTTCCCATCCTTGACTAGAAAACTATGCTTAATATTTGAGATGTGTTTACTCTACTGATCCGATCTAGGAAGCATATTCCTGATCGATCAATCTCTTTGGCCAAAAACTTTTAGAGTCTAAACCATCTTAAGGTGCATGGGAGAAGTCTCTGTCATATAATGACAGGGGACAGATCCTCTCTTGGAATCTACTGTCCTCGCTTATACTCCGACTGCACTGGATAAGGCTTATGATGACCATGCCTCACGACACATCCACCGCTTGCCATATCCATGATACAGTCTTCATATGCACATGACTACAATGATTCCTCAAGTCAGAGGACTAATTGTCGTACTATCGGAATCGGGAATCCCAGTCATACCAACCAAGTCTTAAGAGGCTTCCATATGACGATTCCCGTGAATCACTTCAGTCAGTTGACTACCTTGCCAACTAACCCACTAAAAACTGCGCAGACGACCTACGTCTCCTACCGACGAAACACGGCTGCAGTACTTAGTGCAAGTCTCCATAGGATCCTCGATGCGCAATCTCGAGGTCCTCAACTTGGAACGTTCCAGACCGACCCTTAGGAGTTGGTTTCATAGTCGTCAAACTTATGGGCAGCCCAACTCCACGGGTTAACCTTTCGATCCGTTGGTATTTCGTTGTGATATTGAAACTCCGTTCAATATTAGTGGTAAGCTCAACGAAACATATTGCCATATTTATGAATTCTTACCGTATTCATTAATTAAATATTATTTGATAAAGATTGTAGAATGAAAAACAACCAATCCAATTGAATTTTTGTCACCCATTTAACAATGTTGTGTGTGTCTAGGATTTAATGAAGGTATATATATGACCTAGTCATACACATACAAGGAGTCCTAACCTAGTTAGGCTCCAAAACAACCATTCTAACCCTAACCACCCTCATGCACGAAATTTACCTCCAAAATCAGCCAAAGAACCTTCCACAACTGTCCTCTTTGACTTAGCCAAGGTTCAACCAAGGCCTTGGGCTTGTATTTAATGAATCGGACTCGATAGGATCAAGCCCACGTCTCATGAACTTATATTAAATCTAATTTAACAATAAGCCCAACATTAAACTCCTTATCTATTAATCCAATTAAAAGATCCAAGCCCATGCTCTCTCTTTCTATTTATAAATCCAATTTATAAATTGGACCAAGCCCAATAAAATTAATCTAATTAATTTTACAAGCTAACTTGAAATTCTAATTAATCCAATTAATCAAATTTCAAGTCATCCATCGAATGGATTGGTCTAAATAAATGATCCAATTATTTATTCTCTCTAAAGATTAATTTAATCTAATTAAATTAATCCGACTCTTCTAGAATTAATTCCAAATTAATTCCATCCCACTATAGTGGTAAAGTGTGACTCTTTAGGCTCACCCTCAGCTAGACTTAGGCATGTGTGAACAACACAATTAATTAAATCTAATTTAATTAATTATTTCTAATTATCCCATAATTAGACATCACCCGTTACCATGGGTGGTCGTCTAGCAACAGTCCATGGCACTAGAGACTAGGTGAATGTTGGCATGAACATTTAGGCTCCGAATCCGTACGAGTATGGTCCTACTGTCAACCATGTCCTGGCCTTAGTCTAGGATATAGAATTTGGGTGTCGATTTCCATCCTTGACTAGGCAACTATGCTTAACACTCGAGATGCGTTCACTCTACTAATCTGATCTAGGAAACCTATCCCTGATCGATCAATCATTTTGGCCAAAGATTTTTAGAGTCTAAACCATCTCGAGGTGCATACGAGAATTCTCTGTCATATAATGATAGGGGACAGATCCTCTCTTGGAATCCACCGACCTCGCTACATACTCTGAGTGCACTAGATAAGGCTTATGATGACCATGCCTCATAATACAGCCACCGCTCGCCATATCCAAGATACAGTCTTCGTTTGCATGTGACTGTCTTGATTCTTCAAATTAGAGGACTAATTCTCGTACTATCGGAATAAAAAATTCCAATCATACCGACTAAGCCTTAAGAGGCTTCTATATGACGATTCCCGCGAGTCACTTCAGTCAGTTGACTACCTTTCCAACTAAGCAACTAAAACTGCACAGATTACCTATGTCTCCTGCCGACGAAACACGGTTGCAGTACTTAGTTCAAGTCTCCATAGGACCCTCGATGCCCAGTCTCGATGTCCTCAACTTGGAACGTTTTGGACCGACCCTCAAGAGTTGATTTCATAGCTGCCAAACCTGTGCACAACCCAACTCCACGGGTTTAACCTTTTGGTCCATGGGCATTTTGTTGGGACAATTAAACTACGTTCAATATCAGTGGTAAGCACAACGAAACACGTTGCCATCTTGATGAATTCTTACCGTATTCATCAATCTAATATTATTTGATAAAGATTGTCGAATGAAAAATAGTTAATCCATTTGGCTTTTAGTCACCCATTCCAACAACTTCAACAGTCTAATTAGGTTATGACTGCCGAACATGGCATGCACGGTTAGGGCATATTTTAAAGGATAGGATAAGGAGGTTAGTGGACTCAAAAATTTTAGAAATGGACGATTTTGGGCAACTTGTTGAAGAAAGCGGATCAGCCGAGGAAGCGTGGCGGAAGCGCAAAAAATTGAAAAATACAATTAACATGCAAATAAAGAAATAAATAAATCCCGATCAAGGGGTGTACCCTTTATCTTTCCCTGGCGTTTGGTGTATAAAATAATACATAGGCCAAGAGCAATACGAGAAAAACAAAAGGAGCAACAACAGAATTTAGCTTTTATCATTTTCTCGTACGGCTACACGCATTGATCTCGTTTTCAACCCGATTCTTCTCCATGAGGTTTCATCATTGAAACCCTCTAAATCAGTCCACTATAATCACCGTGGATCTCTCTTTTCTCGTGCTAGCAAGATAAAGAAAGGGAAGAACGAAATCAACAACAGATTATTAGTTAACGGTGTCGATTTCTCTTCGTTCCTTCTCTGATTCGATGAACTAAAGAAACGAAGAAGGAGAGGAGAATTTTGGGACAGAAAGACCAAGAAGAAAGCTGATTTTGGGAGAGCAAAATTCGTGGGTTTTGGGTTCCTCAAGATGGGAGAGTGTGTTAGTGTTTATGGCTTAGCACAACACACACTAGATGAGGCCTATCTCATCCAAACTCTCTCCTCTTTTCCTTGAAACCCTAGCCGCTTTTTCCATCAAAATTTGCTGAAATTTCGTGCACCTCATGTCCCATAACCAACCAACTCTTTCTTTAACTTATACAAAGTCAAAATGGGTCATGGGTTTGGTCTAAAGTGGACTAGGCTCTAATAGATTAAGCCCATGTCCAATGGACCTAAATTAAATCAAATTTAATCTTTAAGTCTATCACTTTAAGTCCTTTAATCCAATTAAAAGACCTAAGCCCATTCTTTCATTTAATTTATGAATTCAATCCATAAATTAAATCAAGTCAATTAAATTAATCCAATTAATTCAGAAGGCTTAAAGCCCAAAATTAACTAATCAATTAATTAATCTTTGGGAAAATCAATCCATGGACTTATTTACAAATGATCTAATCATTTATCCTCTCCAAGAAATTAATTTAATCCAATTAAATTAATTTCTTCCTTCCGGAATTAATTCTAAACTAATTACTTCACATGTCAGTGATTAGAGTGTAACTCTTTAGGTTCACCCTCAACTAGACTTGCGCGTGTGTGACCAACACAATTAATAAAATCCAATTTAATTAATTATTTCTAATTATCTCATAATTAGAAGTCGCCCATTACGATGGGTGGTCGTCTAGCAACAGTCCATGGCACTAGAGACTAGGTGAATATTGGCGTGAATATTTATGCTCCGAACCTATATGAGTACGGTCCTACTGTCAACCGTCTCCTGGCCCTAGACTAGGGCATGGAGTTGGGTGTCAGTTCCCATACTTGACTAAGCAACTATGCTCAACACTCGAGATGCATTTACTCTACTGATCCGGTCTAGAAAACCTATCCCTAATCGATCAATCGCTTTGGCCAAAGACTTTTAAAGTCCAAACCATCTCAAGGTGCATGGGAGAACACTCTATCATATAATGATAGGGAACAGATCCTCTCTTAGAATCCACCATCCTCACTACATACTCCGACTGCACTAGATAAGGCTTATGATGACCATGTCTCACGATACAGCCACCGCTCGCCATATCCAAGATACAGTCTTCGTATGCACGTGACTGCCATGATTCCTCAAGTCAGAGGACTAATCTCGTACTATCAAAACCAAAAATCTCAATCATACCGGCCAAGCCTTAAGATGCTTCTATATGACAATTCCTGCGAGTCACTTCAGTCAGTTGACGACCTTGTCGATGACTTACGTCTCCTGCCGACAAAATACGATTACAGTACCGAGTGCAAGTCTCCATAGGACCCTCGATACCCAGTCTCAAGGTCCTCGACTTGGAGCGTTTCAGACCGGCTCTTAGGAGTTGGTTTCATATCTGCCAAACCTATGCGCAACCCAACTCCACGGGTTTAACTTTTCGATCTGTGGGCATTTTGTTGTGACATTGAAGCTCCGTTCAATATCAGTGGTAAGCACAACGAAACACATTGCCATCTTGATGAATTCTTACCGTATTTATCAACCTAATGTTATTTGATAAAGATTGTCGAATAGAAAACAACCAATTCAATTGGCTTTTGGTCACTCATTCCAACAATCTCCCACTTGACGATTAAGCCAATTACCCATGTCACTCAAAACCTTATGAGCTTGAGCATCTACAATACCGACTCGGTTTCGTGGATCTACTTTATTTTTTGTTGGATCTATACGGTCCAACCGTGTATTTCCTTTCACCATCGCTGCCTGCAGATGGTTGTTATCTAAGAATTTTCGTGGATCTTGTGATGAGATCTCGGGCCCATAAGGCTCTCGCCCTAGCTTTGTCGGTCACCTCTAAGGCTACAACTGGCTCGGCTGTGCTAGGCACCACCCAATGGATATTGTTTTTCGATCCAAACCACTTTCCCAGACCGACTTGTTAAAGTCGTCCCACATTCAACTTTTAAGATTGGGCGTCTGCTTGAAATCCCTCCAAGCTATCATGCCTACCATCAAGTCCAAACATGACTATACTTTGAGGACTTATCCATTATTTACATAAGTCTTGAAGCTAGTATCGCTTTAGCCTTCCAGAACTAACTCTCCACAAATAGTTGGGGAGGGAGTGTTCTGAACTCCTTTCCTGCCAAGCTGTTACATTTCGAGGAGAATATATAAATGATTTGATCATTTATTAAAAGAATCCATTTGATGGATTGGCTCAAGAATGAATTAATTGGACTAATTAATTTTGGACTTAACACCTTTAGATTAATTTATTAGGTTTGGATAAATTAATTTATTGGATCAATTAATTATTATTTGGGCTTAGGTTTATTTAGTTGGATTAAATGAATCTTTCGATTTATTTGGGCTGAAATTAGTTAAATTAAATATTGTCTAATTGACTTTGATTGGGCGTGATTTAATTTGATTAAATGAAGTCTAGTGCATACTTGTAGTTCAAGCCCATTTGAGGAAGGTTAAAGCAAGTTAAGGACTTGAAGCTTCTCACCAAGATGAACATTATGGAGTGGTTGTGTTATCATGGTTCAAGGTGTGTATAGGTTGTTTGTTGAATTTTGAATTCAATTGTATGTAATATATAAAAACCACATACATAGTCCATAACCACCAAGAAGCCACAAAATTTTGCTCTCATTTTCTCTAAAAAATATTCTCCTTTTGCTCAATATTGAATTTGATTCAAGCTAGAACATCAAACAATCCAAAAGCACTAAACAATAGTGTTTGTTTGGAGTTATTTTTCCTTCTTGCTCTTTGTTCTACCTTGCAATAGAAAAATAGCTATATCTATTCTATTTTGTGGTGTGGACAACGTAGAGGATTCCTAGTTTGAATTCTCAAGTGAAGGTAATGGGAGAACGTAAAGGGAACAACGCACGTTGCCGCTCGTCTGAACAAAAAAAAAATGTAACGTTTCATGTTAAATTTCTGTCCTTTTTGCTTCATCCTCTAGCCACTTGTCTAGCATGTCTATATGTTTGGGTTAATGTGTGTGAGTAGATGTGCATGTGTGTGCAAAATGGTGTTAGTTACTTGTGTGTGTGTACATGTTTTATAGATGAGATGAGGCCGTAGGTGATGGCCTACCAACCAATTCTCTTCTTTATTTTTATAATTTTTTTTTTATTTAAACTTTTTAAAAAAAATTCATTTCGTCCTTTCTAATTTCCTTAATAAATATAATTTTTTCCAAATATTATAATATGCTTCAATTCAATCCAATCAATTTTTAATATATTCGACTTTCAACCTATAATTTACTGGTAATGAAATTTAAAATTTCTTAATAATTACAAATTAATCTCTCAATTATATATAAACTACTATGGACGTCATAGGTTTGATTGAGGGTGCACCGGCATGTGGAGAGAGAACAAAAAGTGGCAGTAATGGTTAGATCCTTGTATCCACAAAATTGAAACTAACATTGTAGAGAGAGAAAGTATTTGAGAGGAAAATTTCATCATCTCTGTATCACTAAAAATATCTGCTCAGACTGGTTTAACAACATAGTGCACAACTGGCACAGACTCAAATATTTGCTAATGAACACGTACATTGCACTTGTCCTTGCTATTTATTTTTTGTCTAAAACTTGACATTGGACTATGTATGTTGAGTTTTTACAATTGAGGGACGACTTTCAAAATTCCGTAAATTATATTTTCCCATTTTTTTACCATTTTGAAGTCCCCATAAAGTAGGGGTCTAAAAGTGTTGGCCCACACATCCTAGGGGAATAAAATTGCAACTTCGCTAGAAAAAAAAAATAGACTAAATTAATTAATATAAACATGCAGTCTAAGATTTTCATTAAAAAAATCCTAAATAGTACGTAAAGCTCTTAAAAATAAATTTTGGTTGTTCATTCAGGACATGCTATAATTGCACCTAGGGTGGCAACTGAGTCGAGCTGGCTCGATTTTCAGCTTGAGTCGAGCTTGAAAATTTTGATCTCGAGTCGAGCCAGCTCGAGCTAGTTTCTCTCTATTCGTTAAGCTCGTGAGCTTTTCTCTTTTTCTTTTTTTAATTTTTTTAGTTTCAAAATTTTTTATATGTTTAATTCCAGATTCAATTCTTTATTAATTTATACCCAAAATTGACCATATATTGTAATTATTAATTAATATCATATATTTTATTTTAAATAATAATAAACTATGGTACTTTTATTTATATATATAATTTTTATAGTTTATATAAAAACAAACTTAATTAATAATTTAGTAAATCTTAATCACTTTTAAAATAATTATTTAATATGACACTTATGAATTTTATGTTATATTTTAATAATATATATATATATATATATATGCATTTGTATTGTCTTATACTTTTTTAAATTGACAAAGTAATTCACTTATAATTTTTATATTTGATATGCGTATATCTCCAGGCCCAAAGGCCCAAGATTAGCACAGAAGCACTCTCTGCAGAATATGAAGCCCAAATCTCACAAAGGAATCAAACCTCAACTCGAAGGATGCCCTAACAAAGACTTCAGCCCAAAAACCATAAATAGGTCAGGCTCGGAATGTGACTGGCCCAGGTGATCATTTCCGCCAAGATGTCGCACGACCAGCCCAGTCGAATTAGAGCAAGGACGCCTCAGCACAAGAGTCCTAAGTCAACCGGACTCCTAGTCAGCTCAGACTTTTACCTTGCCTAACAAACCCCCAAAATCCAAGAGTCTCAGACCTACAGGACTCTCCTTAGACATGGACTCTTATCCATCCAACCACCCCTCAAGAATTCGGAAGTCCCAGATACTCCTCTTCAACCTAAGACTCTCCCTATAAATACAGGTCCCCTCCTCAGATTGGGATCTCTTCCAGGTTCTTTAGATTTTTACTCTCGTTTTCGTCTTATATCGAATTCTAGCATTCAAACAATAATTATACACAGGTTATATTATTTTTTACGCATTTCATCTTTTCTATCTCTGAATTGACGATTCACTTGGGCGTCGGAGAGCTAACATAATTTTGTAGGTCCCCTCTGCCAGATTTGTATCATTTTGCGGCCCAAGCTATTTGGATCAATCCAATGGACTTGTGCATTTTTTGACATATCAATTGGCGTCGTCTCTGGGAATCACAGAGCTTATGACGTGAGTAGATCATGGAAACTCCTGCCAACACAGCAAAAAAACTATGGACACCCGTTGTCACCACCCAGGCCTTACAGGTCGTCTCGAGCACTCCATTCACCACCCTTTCTCGATCAACAACAAATGCAATGTGTAGGTCAATACACCCAGCTATGGACACTCCTAGGATCATCATCTCCCCAGACGCCCCACACGTGGAGCTGTCCTCAGATCTCCTAGGGACCATTCAACAGATGATCACTTCGGTCATTTGCGAGCAACTGAAAGTCCTCGTTCCCCCACGAGTGACAATCCCTCCGAAGTGACCACCCCTGAGCTGGCTGATCCGGCTTTGGCGATACCCAGTCCTAACATTGCTGAAGGACCTTCCATTCAACTGACTTCCCAAGTGGGAGATGTACCCCTTCAATGGCTAGCCCGATTGGAGTATCTCCAAAAAAGACTACAGGACGTTCAATACCAGGTGATGGGAGTAACGACCGAAGAGCAAACTGGCATCCCCTTTACTAAGGGAGTGATGGCGGACGAATTGCCCATGAAATGTTGTAACCCAGCCATAGCTAGATGGAGACTTCTTCAAGTCCCTGACTAAGAAGCCAGCAACCAAATTCGACGTCTTCCTGGCCCCGGCGGCTAAGTATATCAACATGGAGGATGCCCATGCGTTCAAAAGAGAAGGGTGAGGATAAAAGAGGAAGGAAAACAAGGACGAAGGTCCTTCCAAAATATCAAAGACAAACTTTAAAGGAAAAATGCCAGTGTGGCAAAGGTTGAATACTGTGTACACCCCGCTGGCCGTCCCCATAACCAAGACACTCATGGCTGTAGAAGGCAAGAGCCTGCTGTCCAGGCCTAGTTCGTACAAGGATTGACCTCAGAGTCCCAAGTCCGGCAAATTTTGCCGATTCCATAATGACTATGGGCACACAACTGAAGAGTGTATGTACTTGAAGAATGAGATCGAACGATTAATCCATAACAATTACTTGCAGGGATACGTATGCTGGGAGAAAGCCAGTGGCACTGGGCCATATCTAAAATACGAGACTACCAGGGATAAGAATATCAATAATCCCAATCCTGGATCCCCAGTCAAAAACATATCTGGGCCCTCAATAATGGGAAAGGCTGAAATTATTGACCCGCCTAGGAAGGGTGTGATAATGATGATCATAGGTGGTCCCATTGGTGGAGACTCACATAGGGCTAAGAAGGCCTAGATACGAGAAGCCTATGGAGCATCGACAAGAGAAGTGATGGACATAGAACCTGCTAACGATGACCCTCTCATTTAGTTTGATCAAGAAGAGCAACGCAGACCTAGGACACAAGGCAATGACGCCCTGGTCATCACAACCCTGTTGGCCAACTATGAAATAGAACGTATCTTTATAGACTCAGGTAGCTCGATCAGCATACACTTTGGAGAGGCTTAGATCAAATGCAATTGGGGGATGCGCCCCTCGAGTGTGTGGACACCTCCCTGTATCGCTTCGTTGGGGAGGTAGTTCATCCAAGAGGCAAGATCTTGCTCCCATTAACCCTAGGAACTGCACCTCTATGAAAGATATGCTTACTGAAATTCTTGGTGGTGGACATTCCGTCCACATAAAATGTTATCTTGGGATGACCAATGCTTAATGCTTTCTGAGCTATCATATCCACCTATCACATGAAGATTAAGTTCCTAGTGATCGGAGATGGGTGAAGCCCAGGCCGACGCATTACAGGCATGCAAGCTATGTTGAAGCCATCAAGAGTGGAAAGAAAAGAAGGACGGAAGAACCTCCAAAAATCGAGAACTCCATTGAGCTTACATCTGGTGATCCGGGAAAGGTTACAAAAATAGGATACCACCTGATAATGCTACCACCAGAAGACTATAAAAGGGTCAGCTTCATTACCTCAGAGGGCACGTTCTGTTACGTAGCCATGCCCTTTGGGATGAAAACCGCAGGAGCCACCTATCAAAGGCTGGGGGACAAAATATTCCGACCTAAGTTAGGTAGGAACAAGTGTTAGAATAGGTGATCAGAAAGCCAATCGGATTGGCTTTTGTAAACTATTTCTGACAATTTTGATGTAATATGATATTTATGTATTTGAATAAAGATAATATTCATACTATGGCTTGATTCTTTGTTGTGTTTACTTATTGTGTTAATACTTAACTACACGACAAAGCCCACAGATCAAACTAGCAAATCCAATAGGTTGGCCTGCGCATTAGATGACGGCCAAGAAACCAACCTCTGTGGACTGGTCTGGAACGTTCCAAGTCGAGGACCTCGAGGTAGGATATCGAGTGTCCTATAGAGACTTGCACTAAGTACTGCAGCCATGTTTCATCGGCAGAATACGTAGGTCGTCCATGCAGTTTTAGTGCGTTAGTTGGCAAAGTAGTCGACTTACTTAACTGACTCGTGGGAATAGTAATATAGAAGCCTCCTAAGCTTGGTCGGTATGACTGCAATTCTCGACTCTGATAGTACGAGATTGTCCTCAAACTGGAGAACCATGGCATCAAATGTACATGATAGCTGTAGCTTAGACCTGGCGAACAATGTATGTGTCGAAAGATACAGATGTTATAAGCCTTATCTAGTGCAGTCAGAATGTGTAGTGAGGATGATGTGTTCCAAGAAGGAATCCATCCGCTGTCAATATCGTGACAGTAGGATCTCCCATACGCTCTGAGACACATTTCCCTGAAAATCTGTGGCCACAGTGACTGAATAAGTGGGATAGGTTTCCACGTGATAATTCAGTAGGGCAAACGGGTAGTCTTGAGTTATTAAGTATAGATGCCTAGTCCAGAATGGGAACCGATGCCTAATTCCATGCCCTAGACTAAGGTCGAGAGACGGTTGATGGAAGGACCTTATCCGTATGAATTCAGTTGCCTAAATGTTCATCCATATTCACTTAGTCTCTAGTGCCATGGACTGTTGCTAGACGGCCATCCATGGTAACGGGTTATTTCTACTTTGGATAATCAGAAATAATTATTTTAATTAAATTTAATTAATTGTGTTGGGAACACGCCCAAGTCTAGCTAAAGGTGAACCTAAAGAGTCACACCCCACTATAGTGGGATGGAGTTATTTAACTCCAGAAGAGCCGGATTAATTTAATTGGATTAAATTAATTCTTGGAGACGATAAATGATTGGGTCATTTATTTAGACCAATCCTTTGGATGGATAACTAGAAATTCAATTAATTGGATTATTTGAAATTCTTAGTTGGTCATTAAAATTAATTGGATTAATTTTATTGGGCTTTGGTCCAATTTATGAATTGGATTCATAAATTAATGGAGACTTAAAAGGAGCTTGGATCTCTTAATTGGATTAAGGGATTTTAATGTTGGACTCGTACTAGGTTTAATAAAAGTCTATTTGACATGGACTTGGTTTAAATTTATTTAATCGAACTCGGTCGATTAAAATACAAGCCCAAGGCCTTGGTTGGACCATGGCTAGCTTAAGGAGGAGCCAAACCCCTCCTTGGAGTGTGTGTGGCCGAGTTTGGTGCCTAGGGTGCACCAAACTTGGTCATAAGGTGGCTTAGAGGTGGTTTTTAGGTATAGGAGTCTTGCTAGGTCATGACTCCTTGCTATACTATGATTAGGTCATATATATAGCTCTAAAAACACTCTAACCCTAACCTTAACAGCAACTGCACTTCAACCCACGAAAATTCACTCTCACCCTCTCAAAAAACTCTCTCAAGATCTTAGAGATCGAAAGAGAATTCAAGAACCAACTGTTAATCAATAGCGCTTTTGGTTCTTGCACTTTTGTGGTGTTTTTGCTAGCATGAAATCACCACATCCTCTTAGTGGTGGTGTGTTAATCTTTAGAGGATCCCCAGATCGAGATCGTGGATCAAGGAGACCAACAGAATCAACGCTTGAAGCGAGCTAGAAAACAACAATGATAATGTTTTGTTTTTGCATTTCTGTTGTTCTATTCTTGTTTATTTTATTCATGGCCTACGTATTTCTAATATTAAACCGAACGCCCGGGAAAAGATCAAGGGTACACCCCTTGATTGGATATTTATTTTCTTTAATTTTTGAAATTTTTAATTTTTGCGCTTCCGCAGCGCTTCCCGGGCCGATCCATTGCCTTCAGCATGGACGTATACGTGGACGACATGTTAGTGAAGAGTAAGGAAACTCGCAGCCATTTGGAAGATTTAGAAGAAACGGTCGCAATGCTAAGGAAATACCGGTTAAAACTCAATCTCGGGAAAAATGCGCGTTTGGGTTAGTGGAGGATGTTTCTTGGGATTTATGCTTACCGAATGAGGTATCGAGGCCAACCTAGCCAAGATCAAGGATATCCTTGACGGACCCCCACCAGCATCATTAAAGTGCAGCGATTGACAGGAAGAATGGCCTCACTTAGTCGATTCATCTCAAAATCCGCCGAAAAAGGCCTGCCATTCTTCGAACACTAAGAAAGGCCAAAGATTTTGAATGGACCGAGGAGTGTCAACGAGCGTTTGGAGAACTCAAAGCATACTTCGCAAAGCTCCCTTTACTAGTAAAAACGGTACCTGGAGACACCGTTTACCTTTGCATATCCTCAACGTCCCAGACTGTCAACTCTATGCTGGTACGAGAAGAAGATGGTGCTCAGACACCTATGTATTACGTCAGTAAAGTTCTCAACGGTGCAGAATGCCGTTATCCATCCATAGAAAAGATGGCCCTGGATTTGGTCGTCACCTCAAGGAAATTCTTACCGCGTAGGGGTCAGAACGAATACTCCCCTAAAGTAAGTCCTAGGCAAACCCGAACATTTGGACGATTACTAAAATGGGCAATAGAGCTGAGCGAATACGACATCTCGTTTCTACCTCGAACGACCATCAAGACCCAGGCCTTGGTCGACTTCGTATCTGAAATGACAGGAACAACCTAGTAAGAGGTTCCCAAAGAGAGACCTTGGCTACTTCACGTGGACGGATCCTCCACGCGCAAGGGAGTGGAGCAGGCGTAGTGATTACCTCTCCTCAAGGGGGGGACATGGAATTTGCAATAAAACTCAACTTCAAAGCTTTGAATAACGAGGCTGAATATGAAGCCTTGGTACTAGTTATGAGGATGGACCAGGACGCTGGCACCCCACACCTCCTGGCCTATTCTGAGTCATAATTGATAGTAATGCAAGTGAGTGGGGAATAAGAAGCCAAGGAATAAAGCATGGTACAGTACCTCCAGCAGATAGAGTAGTTAAAGACAAAATTCAAAAGCTTCCAGCTACAACAAGAAGAGAATGCTAAAGCAGATTCTCTGTCCAACCTAGCCAGTGGATTGGAAGACTGTAAGATACGATGTATCACTATGCAACACTTGCCTCAGCCACGAGCTCCACTCAACATCCAAGATATTTCATCAAACGATAATGATTGGCGGATGCCCATAATACGGTAGATAGACAAAGGAAATGTCCTAGGAAATAAATGGGAGGCCACCAGAATAAAAGCTCGAGCCATCCATTTCTTGGAGGAATGTTATACAACAAGTCCTTCAACCCCCTTGCTCCGTTTCCTATCCTAAGAAGAAAGCTTGCACGTGCTCAAAGAAATACACGATGGATGTTGTGGATCCCACATTGGGACCTAGGCGCTGACCAACAAAGCACTAAGAGCTGGTTACTTCTAGCCCACTATGAAATAGGATGCACAATATTTTTGAAGAATAAATGTGTCAAATATCAAAACCATGCTACCCTTGTACACCAACCTGTTGAACCCCTCAATGTCATGCTATCACCGTGTCCTTTCTCCCAATGGGATGGACATAGTGGGACCATTTCCACTTGCAGCAAGGTAAAGAAAATTTCTCCTAATTGCCATCGACTACTTCACAAAATGGGTAGAGGGGAAATCTCTGGCCTATATCACTGAAGCGGAAGTCATGAAGTTCGTATGGAAGAATATCATATGTCGCTTTGGACTGCCCCTGAGAAATAATATCAGATAACGGCCAGCAGTTCCAGGGATGAAGGATACAAGACTGGTGTGCCGGGCTGCGCATAAAGCAGAGATTCACCTTTGTGTCTCATCCCCAGGCTAATGGACAAGTCGAGGTTACTAACCGAATATTGGTGCAAGGTATCAAAAAAAGGCTAGACATAGCAGAAGAATCAACCAGTGTTCTGTGTCATATCAGACCACTCCTAGACGTTCCATAGGGGAAAACCTTTTTAGTTTGGTGTATGGAACAGAAGCAATCATCCCAGCAGAATTGAGAATAGCTACACACAGAAAACTGCATTTCAATAAAGAAAATAATTCCCAACTATCAAAAGAGCACCTAGACCTCATAGACGAACTACGGGAGAACATTCATCTGAACACAGAGATATAAAAGTACGATAATAAATGCCCACAACAAAAGGGTGAAAGCCCGTCATTTCTAGGTAGGAAACTTGTTACGAAGGGTGGACACTTTAAAACTAGTAGAGAAGCTCGATGCTAAATGGGAAGGTCCTTTACAAAATTACCAAGATAATCATAAATGGAGCCTACGTATTAGAGACGCAGAAGGACGTACGTGGGAGCAAACCATAAATATACACAATCTAAGGAGATTTTACTCCTAGTCCAAGGACCTTGTCCTGACCAGGTCTCAGACACGCAATAATCTGTCAACTTACAAGGAGCTCTTACCCTTGGGACCTCCTCTTACAATCGGTGTCGTACTAGGTCATCAAACTCTCAAGAAAGCCCTAGACCTAGGACACCTGTTGATTCATTATAAATGTCCCAAACTAAGGACATCCGCTGATTTCCAAGATTATGCATAATCAAATAAAGAATAAAATGATAATCAAGAACAAAACTTACAGTCATGGTAGGTTAATCTCTTCTAATTGAGGATGAGAAAGATTGATGGGTTCAAAGAGTACTAGAAGTAGGCAATTTGGATCCATTAGCTTTCAAAGCCTTTACTGAGACGGAGAAAGACTGCAAAAGCTCTTCTGTTGGACAAAATGAGCTTACCAGTTTTGTGTTCGATTGGATCCAATGCGATGTCTGTAAGTCACTAAAATAAACAAGATCAGTATAGAGGTTCACAAGTTTAATTTTGTTTGCATCAAAGAATTAGACACGGAATGGTGAACTAAACTGAATACCTTTTGATTGGATTGAGAGGCTGTGTATTTAATAGGGGATTTTTTAATATCAAAATTGAGAATGTGATTCTCACTCGATGAAGTTCTTCGTAAAAAAGGACTAGGTTGACTGGTCTCTGATAAGGAAGAAATCAAACTAAGTTGGACTTTGTTTGATCGGTGTTTCCCTTAAACCTTATTGTATGATGAAACTCTCGTCCCCAAAGTACTTGAGTTAATAGGATGGTCCTATACACGTCAAGAAATAGTGAGACTAGGTTTTCATACAACTTCTCAAAAGTATCATTCATAATCTATTGACATCTTTAACTAACTATATTCCAGTCCTTATTTCTCCATGAAATTAGATTTTTAAATCCAAAAGGACATAAGGAGGAGCATTATGGGATATCACTTGAACCAATGGCTTGGAGCTTAAGGATTCCCTAGGAAGTTCAAACTAGGTTTGAGACTTTGCAAAACTGGAATATTCAATCGTACTAGTTATGATTTGATGAGCCCGAGGTCAATAGGAATTGCTGTGAGTTCCAATGCATTTGGTGTAAACGTCTCACTCATTTAGAGTGAGGTTAAGATGTTTGGGAAAACACTAAGACACTAATATAAAGTTGTTGACAAAATTCTCCATAAAAAGAATTGGATTCCTAAACTAGGACGAGCTGTTCAAGAATCAGTCGTAGAAGACAAATGAGAGAGCTCAACCTGTTCAAGACTCAATCATGATTGACTGATGAGAAAGTTTAAGTTTTTCAAGACTCACTTACGTCTAACTAATGAGAAAGCTCAAATGTCTAGGACATCCCTACGTTTGTGTTAGTTTGGTATAATGGACCTAATGTTGTGTATGCTTTAGGCATGACACAACGTATATTGGGAATACAAAAATTGGCATTAGATAGTTGTCAAGAGCAGTTTTTAATACATGAATAAGGATTAAAGAAGTGTTCATGGCACACGTTTGTGGAGAGTTGACTCTGGAAAGCTAAAGCGATACTAGCTTCTAGATTCATGTGAATAATAAATAAGTCCTCAAAGTATAGTCACATTCGGACTTGATGACAGACATGGTAGTTTGAAAGGATTTCAAGCAGATGCCATCTTAAAAAGTTGAATGTGGGACAACTTTAAGAAGTCGGTCTTGGAAAGTGGTTTGGATCGAAAAACCGCATCCATTAGATGCATGCGGTCCCTAGCACGGTCGAGTCAGTTGTAGCCTTGGAGGCGAACGACAAGGATAAGGCAAGAGCCTTTTCGGCCCGAGATCTCATCATAAGATCCACTGAAATTCTTAGACAACAACCATCCGTAGGTAGTGATGGTAAAGGAAATACACGATTGGACTGTGTAGATCCAGTAGAAAATAATGTAGACCCATGAAACTGTGCCGGTATCGTAGATTGCTCAGAAGGTTCTGAGGAATATGGGTAAATGACTCAATGGTCAAGTGGAGATTATTTGAATGGATGACCAAAAGCTAATTGGATTGGTTATTTGTCATTCGCCAATCTTTATCAATAATATTAGACTGATGAATACGTAAGAATTGATCAAGTTGGCAGTCAGTTTTTATTGTGCTTACAACTGACATTGAATGGGATTTCAGTGTCACAGCGAAAGGATATACCCATGGAGTTGCGTTGCGCATACGGCTGGCGGCTATGACACCAACTCTTGAGTATCGGTCTCAAACGTTTCAAGTCCAGAACCTCAAGATAGGGCATCGAGAGTCGTAGAGAGATTTGTACTAAGTGCTGCAGTCGTATTTTGTCGACATAAGACGTGGGTCGTCTGTGCAGTTTTTGTGGGTTAGTTGGCCAAGTAGTCGACTGACTGAACTGACTCGCGGACTTGTCATATGGAAGCCTCTTAAGGCTTGATCAGTATGATTGGGATTCCCCGTTCCGATAGTACGGGATTAGTCCGATAGTACGAAAGGTATGAGGACGTCTGGTTAATAATGCACCGCATGAAAGAACTTTATGCGGTACCAGAATGGTATATTAGATATGCTATGATGAAGGCATTCTTCGGCATGATAATCATTAAGGGATCGTCCGTATGAGAGCATGGGGTCATGATGATATCCCTAGTGAAGAAGCTCAAAGACCTCCAGGTTGATTTCCTAGAGGAAAAATGTTCATTGACTTGATTTCTGAAACACTATCTCCCTTCCTTGATCAATTTACTATCAGCTATAAACATGAATGGGCTTGAGGAAAACCTTCATGAGTTGATTAATATATTGGTCAAGTATAAAGCAATGATTGAAAAATTTGCACCATCGGTACTAGTGGGTGAGGCTTCAATCTCTAAAGCGAATGACAAGGTTGCCGGACGTGAGAAGAGGAAGAAGAGTGAGACGTCTTCTACTATGCTAGCACTTCAAGTACTACTGTTACACCGCTAGGCGGGGTAAAGGAAAGAGGAAGAGGGTTTGTCAGTTAATGATTTCGAATGATGTTTGTATTTATTGCCGTGAGAAGGGCTATTGGAAGAGGGAGTGTCCTAAGCTCGTCTCCGGTGAAGGCATTAATCTTTAATTGAGTATTAACGTAGCCACCATTCTACTCTTGGTATTAGTAAGCAACGAATTCATAAATTTGCGAATGGTTTGCTGATGATAATGAGGAGTAGGAAAGCCAAAACAAGAAGGTCCTAAGGCTTAGCGATAGTGGGGCTATTGCTGCAAAAACTAGGGTCTTAGTTAGGCCTAGTGGTGACCATGTTAGGATAGTACGCATGTAACCTAGTATGATCGAAATAATATTTTTTAATTATTGTTGGATAATTTTTATTACATATTTTTTCAATAAAGTCTTTTATTTGACATTAAATAGGATTCATGTCTGTTGGGTGAAACATATACTATCTCATAATTGGATTATTCATGCAGTCCTGGTAGGTCAATCTATTCCAGATAAGGAAGAGAAAGAGTGATGGGTTTAAAGATCACTAGAAATAGGCGATTTGGATCCATTAGCTTTCAAAATCTTTCCTAAGAAGGAGAAAACCGCAAAAGCTCTTTTATGGGACAAAATGAGTTTACTAGTTACACGTTGGATTGGATCTAGTGTGATATCTATAAGTTACTAAAATACAAAAAATCAATGTCGGGTTCCACAAGTCTAATTCTGTTTGATGAGGTTCAAAGAATTAGACTCGGACTGGTGAACCAACATAATAACCTTTCAATTGAATCGAGAGAGTGTGTATTTAGTGGAAGTTTTTAAATATAAAAAATGAGAATGTGATTCTCACTCGATGAAGTTCTTCCTGAAATGATCACGGTTGATCGATCTCTGATAAGAAAGAAATCAAACTAAGTTGGATTTTGTTTGATTAGTGTTTCACTTGAACAAATTGGCCCTAATTGTATGATGAAACTCTCTTCCTACAGAGTACTCGAGTTAACAGGAAGGTCCTACACATGTCAAGGAAATAGTGGGACTAAGTTTTCATACAAATTCTCAACTACATCTCTAACTGACCATATTCCAATCCTTATTTGCCTATGGAATTAGATTTTAATCTAAAATGACATAAGAAGACATCGTTCGGAATCAAAGGCTTGGAGCCTATAGATTCACTAGGAAGTTCAAACTAGGTTGACACTTCATAAAATTAGATCATTTGATTTATCAAAGGATCATACTGGATATGATATGATAGAATGAGCCCAAGGATAGTAAGAGTTAGAGTGAGTTCCAATGTGTTTTGTGTGTAAACGTCTTACTCATTTAAAAGAATTTCTAACAGACGCCACATCTTAAAAGTTGAATGTGGGACGACCTTAAGAAGATAGTTGGAGATGAGTGACCAAAAGTCAATTGGACTGGTTGTTTTCAATTTAATAATCTTTACCAAATAATATCAGATTGACGAATACGGTAAGAATTCATCAAGATGGCAACGTGTTTCGTTGTGCTTACCACTGATATTGAACGGGGTTTCAATGTCACAACGAAATGTCCACAGACCGAAAGGTTAAACCCCTTGGGATTGGGATGCACATAGGTTTGGCAGCTATGAAACCAACTCTTGAGGGTCGGTCTGAAACGTTTCAAGTCGAGGACCTTGAGATTGGGCATCGAAGGTCCTGTGGAGACTTGCCTTAAGTACTGCAGCCGTGTTTCCGACGATTTTTTAGCCAGGCCCTTAGAGGTCACCCCCTATGGAGAGTTGCGCTTCGGAACTGGGTAAGGTAGCCACATGTCATGCAGTAGAGGATTGGGTTTTTTTATAAGCTCTGTACCATTCTAGCCGAGCATGGGTGAAAATATGCATAAAAATGCAAGAATACTAAAAATAGACTTAAATTCACGCTTTAAATTAGTATAGGGGTAAAATGGTCCGAAAATTTGTTTAGATCTTGTCAAATCCGGTCGGAGAACTAAAATCTAGCGATTTTGAAAAGTTACAGGACTACAATGAAATCGCTAAAAGATAACGGACTAAAATGAGAAATGACCAAAGTTACGGGACGAATTTTGCCTTTAACCCTACTAAAAGAAGAATGTATTTGTTCCTCTCATCTTTACATGTCTAGACTTTAGCCCCTCAACTCCAATTTTTAAATTTTTGTTCACTTTCGAGAATTTATAATGTCAAATAATTTCTACTTAAACACTAAATATATATACACCATCACACCACTTATCCATTGTATTATGCTAACAATTTATAATTATGTATTAACAATTGATGATGTCACATGGCCGATCGGCTAGACCGAATTTTCTGCTATTTTTTTTAGAAAAATTATTTTTATAAATATTTTTATATATTTTTTTGAAACGGTCAATTTTGGTGAATTTAATTTTATTTGAGATTTGGTATTTTAAAAAATTAAACTACTAAAATTAATTTTTAATGGTTTGCACATATGTCCATATTAAGTTGCAATATTTTACGTATGATTTCTTTACATTGAATATGTGATTATTTTATGATATTGGCTGTCATATGTTTGTGCAGGATTACTTGAAGTATTTTCATGCTATTATGTTAATTGGATTAACATGAATGATAACAAAGCTCTTTAGGCCTTATGGACGGTTGCATTTGTAAGATAATTATTGTATTATTAGTAGAAGGGTTTCATAAAATATAATTACATTGTTGATAATTATAATACTTCACCAAATACATTAATGAAGTTTCTCATCAATGTTATTTATTCTGATTCTATGTAACATATCAACTATTTATTACCATGTGATAATTACTACTAATCACTAAGGGCACCTTTACTTTGGATGATTAGCAATGATATCATTGCTAATCATCCATAATTTCTTGTTTACTTTCCAAATGGTCGGCCCGTCTTTAGTCCATAGGCCCGTCACTATTTACTGTTTTGTAGTGATTTAAATCCATTTTAAAAGTCCAAAATTATTTAATCACTTGGACCCACTACAATGTGATTTAATTTTCATTTCCTAGGTTGCCCTAAAATGTGCAAGTAATTTACCATATTACCCCCATTTATACAAAAAATAACAAATTAACCTTCTGATGAAATGAGATTTCTTGAAGAAAAGAAACCCTACCTCACAAACTCTCCCTCTTTGAAGATCAGACGATAATGGCAGTCGAGTTAAAATCTTAATGGATGTGGCTGTTTTGAACAGAAATACATATTCTACTCTCTAATTTAAGATCCATATAACTATGAAAATTTTCTTTCGATTTTTTATGCTCTATAAAGTTGCTCGATAGTTTATAAAATAAAAAGAAAGAAAGAAACTCTTGTTCTCGCGGCGAGGGAGGTGGAGACGGAGGTGTTGGGGACGAAAAGGGGATCGAAGTCGCGGCGGAGGTTTGGGTTTTTGGTGAAATTGGGGAGGGGATGCGAGGAAGGAGCTAGTGTCTCTTCGTCGGCAGACGAGACGGGATCGAAAAGAGAGAAGATTAAGATGAGAATGCGTTGGCGGCGGCGGGGCTGGAACAAAATTGCCTTCAAGCAGAGAAGATGGGAGAGACGATTTTCTTATAGAGAATTGAAGAAGATGACTCTGGAAGAAGATGGGTTGGAACAAAATCCCTTCAAATAGAGAAGAGGCGATAGATAATTTTCTTACATAGATTAAGATGACTCTAGGAAGAAGATGGGCTGCACCATTTCTTTTGATGATTTCTTAAAATAATTTATATTATAAACAATTAGTTATGATTAATTAATTAAAATTTGTATATCCTTTATAATAAAAAATATTTTAATTTCACTTTAAAATTATAATAAGTATTTATTGTAAATTTAAATTGAATAACAACAAATAAATAATACATAAATTTAAAAATAATTTTTCTTTTGATTAAAAATTTATAATAATTTGTAGAATAATATAATATCAAATATATATTTGATATTATTTATTATATATATCATTAATAATGTTATTAATAATATTTTATATTAAATATTGTTTTTTGATGGAGGTGAATATGATGGTGATATGAAAAATAATATAAATATAAAATGGATATATAAAACTATTTATATTTCTTTAATTATTGTTTTTGTTTTATTACAAGAACAAAAAAGTCTATTGCCAATTTAATCAATTTCAATATATTACATAGTAAACATGAGATAAACTAATACTTCCATAATCCAATTTTTAATAGTAATAAGTAAAACATATCACAATACAATCAATTATATTATTATCACAATTTCAATCACAACTTAATATATCACACTTTTATCCTATCATCCAAAATAAATGTGCCCTGAAGGTATAACTCAATCCCTCAAACTTTTAATGTGGATAACAATATTTTTTCATTGTTTTTTTAGGTCCAAGTATGAATTAATCTTAATTGATATCCAATTTATTAAAATAAAATTATATAAAATTGATATCTAATTATGCCAATTATAACAGAAACAACGATCAAATAATACAATCAATTGTAAGATTACAAGCTAAAGTAGTAATAGGCTTGCCATAAGATATTAAGAAAATATTAATTCATTTACATGAGGTTTAAACAAGTCAAATGAAACAAAAATTTTATTTGGAACCCTCACTGCCTCTCCCTCTCCGCATTTCGCTTCTCTTGCTCCGTGAGGTCCGAGTTGCAAGCGAAGTCTCGCGCTTTCCCTGCTCTAGTATTTGTCTACGAGGTTAGGTCTCTTCCGGGTTTCTCTTTTCTTGTACTAATTTTGTCTTTCGGTTTACTAATTAACTGTGTATTTGATGGATTGATGCTCGAGTTGAGTTTGATTGTCGAAGAAGTTGTTTTCCTTTCTGTTAGGTTATTGAATTGTTGGTTTTTGGAGTGATCTGACTGTAATTGTAAGCTCGTGTCTTTTTAGATCCGGCGATTCTAATGAGTTGTTCTATTGATTTAACGTGAAAGTTTCTGTCAATTCTCCATATCGATTCAAGTGTAGTGAGTTTTTGTTGTTGAAGTGTTTTTTCAAATGAAATTTTGTACAGTTTTGGAAGGATTTATTTGTTGGTTGATGATGTATTTAAGCTGTGTGCTTGAAGTGGATTATTTGTTTTTGTCTATTATTACTCTATCGTTCAAATGGTTTCACAGTTAGAGTGGTTGCATATCGTCATTACTCAGTTTATTTGGAAATGTATTCTAAATCTGTAGATCTGGGAGTCTACAGATTTATTGTGCATGTAATTGCCCGTGAATTATATGATGCATGATAAATTTGTAACATGTTTTAATCAATAAGCAAGCAGTTGGTGAAAATGTAAAGTCAGCAAAAGAGAAACATAATTTGACTATCACCTAAGCATTGTCACAGAAAATCTCCCCACCCCCAAGGAATGAAGTCCAGCGAGAAGAGAACCAATGTATGCAGATTTGTCATTTGCTAGCAATATCTCCTCCTAGCGGTTTTGAACTTTTGAATCAGTGTTCTGTGTCAAAATATTTGTTGGCTTCTTCAAATCATATGCTCTCCCTAAGGTGCTGCAACTGCAACTATATATTTTATTATATCAACATGGCTAGGACAACTATCACGCCAGCATCGACCTGGACGCGCCGTACGTAATTGGAGAAGGATCCACGGCCAATTTGGTGACTATGCATCCCAATGCAAGCCCTGGCTCATCCAGCCCTGCTGCGTCTTCCAAGTATTGTTTCCTGCTGATAGGGTTTTAAGCGGAGGCTGTTTCGCCCTCTCTCTTTTTATTGCAAGTATTTCTTCAAGGTCAGATGTTTTCTCATTTGCTCTTTTGCACCTTTTATTTTCTGTGTTGTGGTATGATTAATGGAATTTTTACAATTTTGTATTGGATGTGTTATGTTTGGACCTGGTTTCACTCTGTTGTTTTATTGATTGGAAAAAATTATGATCGGTTTTGTTTTCATATGAATTCCGGGCTTGTTGTGAGTAGATTTCGATGTGAGTGTTTTATGATTCTTCGCGTGTCTTCATGTCTTGTGTTGGCTTTGTTTGGATGGACGTGAATATCTTTTGAAATCATATGAAAGGTATCAGATTTATTGAAACTAGAGATGATAGGCTTGGATGTTAAAGTTAGGTTTCTGTAAAAAGAGGGAAGTGTTTGGGCTTTTTTTGCTTATAGTCAGTTGGATCGATCTGATCTGTTTAAGTTTTGTGTCTCTGTATGGTGGAACGAGTTCTGTTCGTTTTCTGGTGTATCTTTGCCAATAGGTGCAATATTTACTTTTTGATGATAGTTCCTGGTTTTACTAGTTCAAAATCTGAATAATATGAGCAACTTTGATTGAGTGGATTGTTGTTTCTTATTCCAAAACGTTGATTTTCGCGACACAGCATGAGTGGAATTACCTGTAGAATTCTTTAAGAAATTATTTTAGTTTGTACCATTTGATAAACATTAGATAACCACCTGAATAATCTATTATGTATGCATAACCTTGTTATTTTCCCTGATTGCAGTTTTTAATTATTTACAATGAAGTTGAGTTGATCCAAAAACGAGTCTGGGAATTTCATCAAACACCTGGTGCACTCTTACCGTCGCCCACCACCTGTCCATCTTACCAATTTCAGCCCCTCCCACTCCCAGCGCCGTCGCGGCCTCTTATGCCGTCCTCACCAACCAATGTCCCTTGTTTCCTGCAACCGGTTGTAGAGCTTCACCCCAATTAAAGGAGTAGCATATATCAGAATCTCCTTCAGACTTCATTATCTATGTGAAAATTCACGTCGTATAACATGTTTGCTACATCCAGAAATCAACTTCAACGTTGTTACTTCAATTGGAACCCTATCTGTAGTATTTTCTACTTAACCCTATCACAGACTCACGCTTCTACCTCAATCACAGCCAAAAGGCACTCAAATTCAGCCTGTTCTTCCAATTCCGCAACAGCCCTCTTTGGGTTTCTTGGCAAAGAACCCAGAAATGCAATCTTTTGTCGACACTCGTGGGTTGCTTTGTATTCTTCAAGAACGTATAGAGGGCCCATATCAAGATCTTTGAGAAGGAGAATCAGCAAAAGGGCCAAAGTGGCGGCGACACCTGTTTTAGATGAAACACTTTTTCAAAGAGTTATATCCCAGATTCCGCCTAGATTCACACATGAAGAGCTTCACAATGTAATAGCTTTACAAGATGATCCCTTAGTTTGTTTGGAGCTTTTCAATTGGGCTTCCCAACAGCACAGGTTTAGGCACAATGTGCTGACATATCACATTACAATCAAGAAACTTGGTGCCGCTAAAATGTACAAGGAGATGGATGATGTTGTGAATCAGGTGCTAGCTGTTCCTTCTGTTGCTTCCGCGGCTCTTTATAATACCATGATATATTATTTCACTGAAGCTAGGAAATTGATTAGGGCTGTTAATATATATAACCAAATGAGGAGTTCTAGGAAATTGGATTGCAGTCCGTCGATAAGAACTTATAACATACTATTTGCGGCACTTTTGACTCGAGGAAAGAATTCATATGTTAATCACATGTACATGGAGACTGTAAGATGCTTGTTCAAGCAAATGGTTGATGACGGGGTCGAGCCTGATATTTTCTGTTTGAATTCTATGATCAAAGGATATGTGCTTTCGCTTCATGTGAATGATGCCCTAAGAATTTTTCACCAGATGGACGGTTTATACTTGCCAACCCAACTCATATTCGTATGACTATTTGATCCATGGGTTGTGTGCCCAAGGCCGAACAAGAAATGCAAGAGAGCTTTGTGATAGAATGAAGAGAAGTGGGTTTGTGCCTAGCAGCATATCATATAACTCGCTTGTGAACTCTTTGGCTCTTGAAGGGGAGGTTGATGAAGCAGTGAAGTTCTTGTGGGAGATGGCTGAAAACTAAAGATTAGCTGACTTCATTACATATCGCACTGTGCTGGATGAAATTTCCCGGCAGAAGAGGATTGGAGATGCTTTGAGGTTGTTGGAGGAGTTTCAAGAGAAGAACCTTGTTGATCAGCATATGTACGGAAAACTTTTGTATGAACTGCAAGATACTTCTAGGGGTCCTAACGTCAGAAGTTGACTCAGGTATTAAGAAATAGTTTTGTCAACCCAACAACCAATTTTTCCCCCACCCCCATTAAAAACAGATGAACGGGGGAAGATGCATTTAAAGTATTAGATGAGGAAGTGTCTGATTCAAAATCCAATTTGTTGTCATTCGCAAGTTATTTTTAAGTATAGTGGTATCCAAAATTGTTTCAACAATGCATGGTTCTTGTTTCCATATTGTTTCTACATTGTTGCAGGTATTTGGTTTCGTACCCTGGGCATATTGCTGCTGGTATTTTGTGGGTATTATGATCCAATAATTATGTTCTTTGTTTGTTGCTGAAGATAAGCATATCTGTGTCTTCCCTTCTGGGGAACCACATTTTGTAATAAATTATCGGTTCTCTTTGATACATGCCTTCTGAATTACGTTCAAATGACTAAAATATGTGTGAAATTGAGTAGGTTGTGTTGCTAAATCTCCATTTCATAAGAATGTAACCATTTTACTTATTCTTCTTCTTTCTTTCTTGCTTGCTTTCTTTTTTTCCCCCTCCTCCGGGGTGTGTGTGTGTGTGTGGAGATCCTGTCTCATGTCTCACGCCAATATATCTTCTTTTGATGACTGCATACTGATAATTTTATATGATTGCAGCATAACAAACGGGAAGACTTGGAAATTTGCGCGCATGTGTATGCCTATTGATAAACAGTGCCAGGATCTCAACTTTGTCAATATCAACAGGATCCAGAACGGTAATTTCCCAGCATTATGGCTTTTTCCTTTCTATTCAATGTATATTGCTTTCACAAAATCTTCTTTTTGTTAGGAAGTCTAGAAGAATTCATTGGTCTTCTCATTGAGCCTAGCAGTTTTTCTTGCTTTTCGCACAAAGTATTAATGATGGGTTGGGTCATACACAGTTTAATGGCTTTTCTGCAGATTGCATTCATCAAGAATCTATGTTTTTTAACAGATTAAATGGCAATCATATGAGTAATGGTATGCCAGGATTTGTAACAGATTTCTTTTGCAATAGATCAGCTTGAAATTTTAACTGCATGCTAACTTCCTTTGGTTGAATCGAATACTATGTGGAACTCTATTCTGTAGTAGAAGGTAGATGCACAAAGGATAGTTTGTAGAAAGTAAAGCATGCGTCCGGATTATTAATTTTTGAAATCATAGCATGTCAAATATCTCGTATCCCTTGATGAAATTAATTCTCAATTGTGCTTTATGTTGTACTCATTCAGATTTTTCATCAAATCTTCAACTTCTCCTCGTTCTAAACTGGAAAAATAAAACAAGCCAATGGGAAGTAATATCAATAAAAAGACATCCACATTATTCAAATACATCTGTTTCAAAGGCCATTGAATTTCCAATTTGCAGTGTAACACATCCATACCTTACAATGAAAACAAACACTATAGAAAAAGAAAAAACAATGCTTCTGTGATTTTTTTCCTTTTTTAAGAAGGAATACTCGCACTCGATCTAAATTGGGTCGGGTCCCCATGGACTTGAGGTGGTGTGCAGCCCAAGTGGGCCCCCCGTCTCAATCCAGATTGAGCGCACATATTCTTTTCCCCAACTGAAAGGACTAAAATAATGGAAAATAATATAATAATTGACCATTTTACCTTCTATAAAGTCAAAATCCGACCATATTTTTGTCAAAAAATAGTGAGAATAACCAAATTAAAACAATGACTAAAATATTATCTTGTTTTTGGTAAGGACTTACAGTTCTTTCTATTTCTCTCTGCATGTGAAGATCTCCTTTGCCAGAATGCGTTAGGTATACTTTGGAAGAAGGAATAAATTTGTACAAGCTTCATACTAGAAGACATGGAAGGTGGTCACTGCCCATTTGTGTATTTACCTTTTGGGTTTGAGATAAAAAAACTGCATTAGTCTTTTGGGATTATTTTAATAATGTTGAGCTTGTGGTTGTCTGCTGGTTGTTGATTTAGTTTGATAATACTTCCTTCTTTTTTCATATTCTTTGTAGAATGGAGTCCACCAAAGGCACATATGCTCAGGAGTGGACCAAATGGGAGCAGCAATCACGTGATACTTTATTTGGGAATAGTGAATATTTAAATCCTATTCAGGTCAGTAGTTTTATGGCTGTTCCTAATCAGTGGTTCTATCCTCAGTATCCAGGTATGCTCGGAATATTCATCTGACAGAAATTCTATGATGGTTTAGGTTATGTATACTTTGCTTCAAACCTTTAAGAAAAATGAGTTTAACCACCTAAGCTTTACTTACCGTGGAACCCTTATTTTGGTTGAATAAATTGGAGTATTTCCAAAACTATGTGAGTTTTTCAACAAATTTCTAGTTATGTATAATGGTAATTACTTTTATGATTTTTCTATGTTTTTACATATAAGACAAATTACAAGTTAATTTGGTGTTTTTCCTCCAATCAGTCTTATGACGTCCATAGATAATGCATGTACGATTGATTATTTGTAGTTAGTCTAGAATAAATGAGAGATGATGATGATACCAAAATTGTTTTCCTTTTTAATTCTCTTTATACATTAAAACAACATGATATCTCTTGTTAGTATCAAATTCAAATTCCATGTAGCCCATATCATTCACTAGAAAATACACAGGCACTTATATATCATAACCATTAGTGGGGAGTTTCCATAAAAACAATTTTTGAATATCTAAAGTGTAGGATTAGAAGAATTGCAATGCATCCTACAGTTCTGGAGGGTGTGCATTTGACCTTTAAAGATGCATCCATCTTATAAAATATATGATATATAAGAGTTAAGTTCATATGCGCTACAAACAAGTGAAAAATATAAAGAATAATGTACAGTTAATCAATAATAATATATATGATCGCATGATATATACTTATATAGGATAATAATTTATTTCGATTAATTAGGAAGCATTTCAATAATCATTTAACTAGTTAGTTTCTTTGGGATTAATTAAATTGTTTAATATACTACAAAAATACCTAAATTGTATATATATATATATATTATGTGTGTATGCATGCACTTTATTGTATATTATCACGTGTATGTATTTATAATTGAGGAAGAGATGGCCCTGCATCTTTTAGAAGAGGCAATGGCCGGTTTAAAGAGAGGGACTGTGTGTCCTTTCTTAAAATGATGTTGAATTTGGTTTCATGTCTTGGGAAGAAACTTTTTTCAGAAAATGAAACCAAAGACAGCGTCAAGATCTAGGCATGATTGTGAGTTTCATACTATATTATGACTGTACAATTATTAGCTGGTGGAAGAGCAGTGTAAGTGTGACTGTTGAAATTGATCTGTTTCGGCACTGCGTCTTTGTATGAATAAAATGGGTATGAAGCAAATACTATCACTCAAATATGCCAATTTACGAACTTGTAATGTCAAACTATGCATCAGCTTATTCAGTGACTAAGTTGATGATTTCTCATCTGCATAATTTAGTGTTTATCTTTCTGGTCTGCCTCCTCTTCCTGGGAAAGATTCAGATTTTTTTATCTACTTCCTCTTCCTGTCAAAGATTTCAGTTTTTTGCCCTGTTAGCTTTAGTGGTAAGTCTCCTACTTTGTGTCCGCAGGTGTCTTTCTAATTTGCCATTGAAAAGGGTTTTGAACAACTAAGAGCAATTGCTAATGGAGACTATACAGCACCTAGTACTGGAAAACAGAGGGTTGGAGCCATCATCTTTGCAGCTGTGAGTCTACCGCTTTCAGAAATCCCCAAGTCTCCTTGCAGAGGGAAATACTATGGACTGCAGAGGGTATTGCAGCCAAAGAAGCAAATACGTTGCCCCATCTACTGGCAGAAGGAAATGCTACTCGTGTGAGATCAACCCGCTCATCGGCATAACTGGGGTTCTTGAATTCTTCTGAGTGCTGTTAGCTCTTCGTTAGTTTAGCTCTTTTCTTAATTTGGGTACTCCTATCGTTGTTGCTTCCCGCAGTTTTGTGTTTGAGAGGTACGGCGTGAACGCTAGTGCAAGTTGAGAGAGTAGTTTTGTAGCATGAGTTTTCCACTCTGGTAGTACGATAATGATGAATATAGCAAGTAAAACTCTTGTTCGGCTTCGTTTGGGGCTATTTGGTCCCACAATCCGAAATAAAACTTTGCTTAATTTACTTATTCCGTAAACAGCTGTTTAATTATTTGATTAACTATATTAATTATTTTTTATTCATGTAAAAATTAATTTCCTCTATTTTATCAATTTTAATAAGGTATTCCTTTCATGTTTATTTTATTAATTAATAAAATTTTATAAAAAATAAATTATGTTGCCTGTTTCGGTCACTAATTGTTAAATATTTTCTATTTTGCCCTTTACATTTTCTTTTGATATGATGCAGAAGTAATTTGATTAAAAAAAAATTGTAGCTTTAAAATTTTTGTTTGAATTGATTTGATTATTATGCTAGTCGAGCTCAAACGAGTTTTAATTGGGTCAAACTGACGACGAGCTCGAGTAATTTGATAATTTTAAGTATATTTTATTATTTTTGCACTGATCGAATTGAGTTCGAATCGAGCTCAAAAGTTTACCGAATAGATTTTTTGTTCAAATTTGATTTGTTGAATTTAACAAATCAAGACCAAACGAATTTTTATCGATCAATCTCACTCGAGTATCCAATAGTTTGATTATTTTTCAGTTATACTTACTATTAATTTATTACAAGTGAAATAATATTTTTGATGATCAAATTACCCTTATACATATTCGCACATTAATACGTGTGAAAATATATATCTTCAATGTTATAAGGGTATTTTGACTAGAAAAAATTATTTGACTGCAATAAATTAGTGTTAAGTTAATCAATGGTAAAATTAATTTTTAATTTTTTTACTAATATCAATAAATAAAATAAATTTTGTATAATAAAGAGATCTATTTATTAGTCAAAAGCAAACTCAAATATATTAAATATAATTTTTGAAAAAATTACGTAATATAATAAAATATTAAAGAATGCAATCTTATACTTAAGTGAAGAAAATATAAACAGGAGAGGAGATCCAAAAAGTACAGTTACCTTAATACTTAAGCAGTGTGGAGCGATGAATTTAGGCCGACCACGTCTTGTAGGAGTTAACCAATGAGAACATGACAAGTCAATGTTGGTCGGCCATTCATTTCACTTTACAGGCCACGGGCCCACCATCCTCTTATCAAATTATTTTTACAATAAATAAATTAAATAAAATAACAATTAGGATCATTAGCATTTCCCACTCCCACTTGAGTGTCATTTAAATTTTATTTCTCAACGTAAAATTCCTGTATTTATGATATTTGAATAATATTCTCGTATTTCTTGATAAATAATATTTGTACATTTGAACCAAATACCTGCAACAATTCATAATAAATAGAATTATGCAAAATTAATAAAAGTAAATAAAAATGTAAAAAGACAAAAGAGAGTGTAAGTAAAGACATAAGAGAAAGAGAATGTCGTCACAGTTTTGATACAAAGCCGCCATGATGTCCGGATATTAGAAGAGAGTAGAAGGGTAGTCTGGTAAATTTATTTGAAACATCTCCCAGAAAAAGAAGCCCTAATTCTCTCCTGTCTGGTGGATATATAAAGGGCCGAGGAACCCTCACTGCCTCTCCCTCTCTGCATTTCGCTTCTCTTGCTCCGTGAGGTCCGAGTTGCAAGTGAAGTCTCGCGCTTTCCCTGGTCTAGTATTTATCTACGAGGTTAGGTCTCTTTCGGGTTTCTCTATTCTTGTACTAATTTTGTCTTTCGATTTACTAATTAACTGTGTATTTGATGGGTTGATGCTCGAGTTGAGTTTGAGATTGTCGAAGAAGTTGTTTTCCTTTCTGTTAGGTTATTGAATTGTTGGTTTTTGGAGTGATCTGACTGTAATTGTAAGCTCGTCTCTTTTTAGATCCGGCGATTCTAATGAGTTGTTCTGTTGATTTAACGTGAAAGTTGCCGTCAATTCTCCATATCGATTCAAGTGTAGTGAGTTTTTGTTGTTGAAGTGTTTTTTCAAATGAAATTTTGTACGGTTTTGGAAGGATTTATTTGGTGGTTGATGATGTATTTAGGCTGTGTGCTTGAAGTGGATTATTTGTTTTTGTCTATTATTACTCTATCGTTCAAATGGTTTCACAGTTAGAGTGGTTGCATATCGTCATTACTCAGTTTATTTGGAAATGTATTCTAAATCTGTAGATCTGGGAGTCTACAGATTTATTGTGCATGTAATTGCCCGTGACTTATATGATGCATGATAAATTTGTATGTTCATGATCTTTTGTGTGTGGAATCCTTAGTTCCTCAGTTTTGTTCTGATTTGCATTCATGAAAATTTAGTATTTTAATTTAATTTTTCTGAATTTGCAGATATGGGTAAAGAGAAGGTTCACATTAACATTGTGGTCATTGGCCATGTCGACTCTGGAAAGTCAACCACCACTGGTCACTTGATCTATAAGCTTGGTGGTATTGACAAGCGTGTCATTGAAAGGTTTGAGAAGGAGGCTGCTGAGATGAACAAGAGGTCATTCAAATATGCATGGGTGCTTGACAAACTCAAGGCTGAGCGTGAGCGTGGTATCACAATTGATATTGCCTTGTGGAAGTTTGAGACCACTAAGTACTACTGCACTGTCATTGATGCTCTCGGACACTGTGATTTTATCAAGAACATGATTACTGGAACCTCACAGGCTGACTGTGCTGTTCTCATCATTGATTCCACTACTGGTGGTTTTGAAGCTGGTATCTCTAAGGATGGTCAGACCCGTGAGCATGCATTGCTTGCCTTCACTCTTGGTGTCAAGCAATGATCTGTTGTTGCAACAATGTGAGATGACTTGTACAATTGCTTTTGTTAGGTACTGTATGATGATTAAGTACATGATTTTATGCCTGCCTATACCTAATGTTATGATTTACTACATTGTGCAGATGGATGCCACCACACCAAAATACTCTAAAGCGAGGTATGATGAATTGTGAAGGAAGTGTCTTCCTACCTCAAGAAGGTTGGATACAACCCTGAGAAGATTCCATTTGTCCCCATTTCAGGTTTTGAGGGAGACAACATGATTGAGAGATCCACCAACCTGGATTGGTACAAGGGCCCAACTCTCCTTGAGGCTCTTGACATGATCCAGGAGCCCAAGAGGCCCTCGGACAAGCCCCTGCGTCTCCCACTTTAGGATGTGTACAAGATCGGTGGTATTGGTACTGTCCCTGTTGGTCGTGTGGAGACTGGTGTCGTGAAGCCTGGTATGGTTGTGACCTTCGGTCCCACTGGTTTGACCACTGAAGTCAAGTCAGTTGAGATGCACCATGAAGCCATGCAAGAGGCTCTTCCAGGTGACAATGTTGGGTTCAACGTGAAGAATGTTGCTGTTAAGGATCTCAAGCGTGGTTATGTTGCCTCCAACTCTAAGGATGATCCTGCTAAGGAAGCTGCCAACTTCACCTCCCAGGTCATCATCATGAATCACCCTGGTCAGATTGGAAATGGATATGCCCCAGTTCTTGACTGTCACACATCCCACATTGTTGTTAAGTTTGCCGAACTTGTGACCAAGATTGACAGGCGGTCTGGTAAGGAGCTTGAGAAAGAGCCCAAGTTCTTGAAGAATGGAGATGCGGGTCTTGTTAAGATGGTTCCCACCAAGCCCATGGTGGTGGAGACTTTCTCTGAGTACCCACCTCTTGGTCGTTTTGCTGTGCGTGACATGCGTCAGACAGTTGCTGTTGGTGTGATCAAGAATGTGGAGAAGAAAGACCCAAGTGGTGCCAAGGTCACCAAGGCTGCAGCAAAGAAGGGTGCCAAGTGAACGGTAAATGTTGTGGGATCTGGTTCTAGTGCAAGGGAACTTTGTCTTTGTAAAATTTGTCATGAGAACTTTCTTTTCATCATTAGTACTTGATTAGGTGTGGTTATTTTTCTTGTGCCGTTTGATACTGTGTTTATTGGGCGATCAATTTCAGAGTTGGGTAGTCTATAGGCGGTGGCAGAATTTACGGCCTGGAGTATTGTGTTGGATTTTCTTCTTGTTTTCATGTACCATGTGTTTTGAGGTGCTCCAGTTTTTACTGAGCGGCTCGAGAGTTTTGTGGTATTTCATTGCGAGTAATTATAATTGTAGTGAACTTGCGGTAACGTCCAAGGCTTTGTCACTGTTGCTGCTTTTTCTTTACCTGTACTTTTAGCGAAGGCAAGCGAAACAAGAGTTCAAATTTTACCTGGTTCGATTTATAGGAATTTGATTGGTGCTGTGGTGGAAGCAAGCTGATGATGGGAAACAATATTAGATCATGTGATAATAGGGTGGAGTTGTGGAATCCCAATATTTTGGAAAATTGAACCAGATGAATTAGATAAATTATGAAATTAAGAAAAAGGTACCGAATGAATTAGATAAAGACAAAATGTGGTGGTTGAGTTGTAAAATTTGGGCCTAATTCGATACTGGGCTAGGTCTGGAATCGTCCTCAATTGAGTTGGTATATGGTTTGAAAGGATTCAATCGAGGCCCATTTAATGATTCAATATCACTGAAAAACCAATCATAAACAGTAATAAATTCGTTCTAGTCGGAATTTTTTTGGATTGGTTCGTCTTGAGCCGGCCCGAATTGAACTTGAAATGGTACATTGACCAAAGATTTTAAGGACAATAATGTAATTAGAAGCTGCGGGCAAAAATTAGGTAAAGCAAGGCGCACTAGAGCAACAAATGGGAATTCTCGTGGCTGGCTTGGAGGCCTTCTCTACTTCTATCCGTTGGAGCTTCTTTGATATGGACGACCCAAACAAACCCTTATCGCACCTCACTCCTTAAACACTCACCTATAAATAGCGATTTCTTCGATTTCTCTCATTCACAGCCCATACCAAACACTCGCTCTGTCTAGTTTTCCGCCGGTGAGGGAGCTCTCTGCTTAGGTTGTTATTCTTCTCTCCGAGGTCAGCTTCTACGTGTATATGAATTTATCCGTGTTTATCTATACATGCAGTTATCTATGGAATGAATTTATTTATGTGCATAAAAGTTTGTGAATGTATTTATGTGATTTTCGGATGTTCGTTTTGGGTATTGATTGGTCATTTACTGTTGATGAATTAAGGATGTATGTGTAATCGAAACAGATATTTTACATTATAGATCTGAACTTTGTCACAGAAACTCCTATTTGATCTGTCTGGTTTTTTTCGATATATTTTAAAGTATCAACAATGTGCGTAAGGAATTATGAGGTATTGTTTGAAATATTGTTATTATCTGTGTTAAAGATGTCATCTCCTGGATGCGTGTTTGCTTTGCCTTGTTTTTGCACGGGTCCCTTCTTTGTTCTAGCTGAGACAGTTATATAGATCTGAGCTAATTGTTTAATCTGTTTTTATCTTGGAAATCACTATAATATATATTATTTGATTGATAGACTTCTGACTGTTCACTGTGCGATAAATCAAATTTGATGGTTATTTATTTGAATTTTGAAATTCATTCTTGATCTCGCAGTTTTGTTATGAAGTTTGTGTTTCAATATCTTTTTTAATTATATTATATGGTTTTTGATATCTTCTGCAACTACAGTATCTTGAAAGAATATTTAATGCAGCATTCTTTTCAAAGTAAATCATGGGTAAGGAGAAGGTCCACATTAATATTGTGGTTATTGGCCATGTCGACTCTGGGAAGTCAACCACCACCGGTCACTTGATCTACAAGCTTGGTGGTATTGACAAGCGTGTCATTGAAAGGTTCGAGAAGGAGGCTGCTGAGATGAACAAAAGATCATTCAAGTACGCATGGGTGCTCGACAAGCTCAAGGCTGAGCGTGAGCGTGGTATCACAATTGATATTGCCTTGTGGAAGTTCGAGACGACCAAGTACTACTGTACCGTCATTGATGCTCCTGGACACCGTGACTTTATCAAGAACATGATTACTGGAACCTCACAGGCTGACTGTGCTGTCCTCATCATTGACTCCACCACTGGTGGTTTTGAAGCTGGTATTTCCAAGGATGGCCAGACCCGTGAGCATGCATTGCTTGCCTTCACGCTTGGAGTCAAGCAAATGATTTGTTGCTGCAACAAGGTTGGACACAACCTATAAGATTAAATTACCTAGTATTGCTCTTCTAGCCACATCTAACATAATACTACTAGTGCTATGCAGATGGATGCCACCACCCCAAAATACTCCAAGGCTAGGTATGATGAAATTGTAAAGGAAGTGTCTTCCTACCTCAAGAAGGTTGGATACAACCCTGATAAGATCCCATTTGTACCCATTTCTGGTTTTGAGGGAGACAACATGATTGAGAGATCTACCAATCTTGATTGGTACAAGGGCCCAACTCTCCTTGAGGCTCTTGACTTGATTCAGGAGCCCAAGAGGCCCACGGACAAGCCTCTGCGTCTCCCACTTCAGGATGTGTACAAGATTGGTGGTATTGGTACTGTCCCTGTTGGTCGTGTGGAGACTGGTGTCCTGAAGCCTGGTATGGTTGTGACCTTCGGTCCCACTGGATTGACAACTGAAGTCAAGTCAGTTGAGATGCACCATGAATCCATGCAAGAGGCTCTTCCAGGTGACAATGTTGGGTTCAACGTGAAGAATGTTGCTGTTAAGGATCTCAAGCGCGGTTATGTTGCTTCCAACTCTAAGGATGATCCTGCTAAGGAAGCTGACAACTTCACCTCCCAGGTCATCATCATGAATCACCCTGGTCAGATTGGAAATGGATATGCCCCAGTTCTTGACTGTCACACATCCCACATTGCTGTTAAGTTTGCCGAACTTGTGACCAAGATCGATAGGCGGTCTGGCAAGGAACTTGAGAAGGAGCCTAAATTCTTGAGAATGGAGATGCTGGATTTGTTAAGATGATTCCCACCAAGCCCATGGTGGTGGAGACTTTCTCAGAGTACCCACCTCTTGGTCGATTTGCTGTTCGGGACATGCGTCAGACAGTTGCTGTCGGTGTGATCAAGAGTGTGGAGAAGAAAGACCCAAGTGGTGCCAAGGTCACCAAGGCTGCAGCCAAGAAGGGCGCCAAGTGAATGGTGCATGTTCTTTCAATCCCTGCTGGTGCTTGGGAAGTTTATTACAACAGAATGTGTCATACAGACTTCATTTTCATAATTTGTGCTCTATTAGCTCAGCTAGTTTCCTTATGTTGTAGATTTCTGCCTTGTCTGTTGGGTATTAGATCCCAGAACTGGGTGCTTGACAGGCGGTGGCGTGATTTACAGCATGGTGGCCTGAGTTAAATTTTAATTTTGTGTTTTGTGTTTGGAGGTGCTTCAGTTTATGCTGGGCGACTCGGGAGTTTTGTTCTGCATCCTTTCTTCAATTACTCTATAATTTAATTGTCCATGCAGTCTATACATTTTTTACCTTTTTATGTTTAATGCTGCAAGTTCGGTAAATATGTTTATAGAGTTGGATGTTACTAGTCACGAAATTATATATTGTTTTAATTACTTTAAATATAATGAGTGTCAACTTGTAATATATAAATGTTATGAAAACATAAAAGTACATAATATAAATAATTTATATTTTTGGATGTCTTATTAAATATAATATCAAGTTAGTTAAATATTTATATGTAATTTTATCAAATATTTATTGTAGGTACAGAATATAGATATATATATATATTATATTATTATTTATTCTATATATTTTCAATATATATGCTAAATATATTATTATTTATTCTATATATATTTTCAATATATATGCTAAATATTATAAATAATAAGTATATTAAGAAAAACTAAATATATGATGACATCCAAAATACATATTGTAATTTATGACTAATGAATTTTTAACTTTCCAATTAACATTTCTATGTAACGAGAATTTGTGCAGTTGTGTTCCTGTTTTAATTTTTAATTTTATTATTATTTACCAAACATATGAATAAGTAATTTAGAAAAAAATTGTTTAGTTCTTTTTTTTATGTGGTTCATTTAAATTATAAGATTTTTGTCCATATCTTTATTCATACCCTTGTTTATTGTTGAAAATGTATCTATTTAAGGATATTAATGTCTAAGGAACGACACATTTCGATAATTATATATATAGTTTATTGTAACTAAGAAAACTATTATAAATATTTTGCTAGAAACCATGGAAGCTGTGTGGTATTGTTTTATCTGAATAAATAATTAAGTAGCACGAGAACTTGAGTAAAATATTTTTTAAGTTTCAAATATAACAATGAATTTTTTATAAAAAAAATATATATGAATGCATACTGCAAGTTGATAAAAGAAAAAACATTACAATGTTAATAATTTAAGCCTTCTTTCGCTCTATTCTCAATTTGTACATTTTTGCTCTTATCTCAATAATAACCCTTCATAATTATTTGTTTCTTAAGAACTGTTATATACTTTATGAAAGATATATTTGAAGAATTATAATGTATTTTGTTATTTTTTAACCTAATTACGTGTTAGAAAATTTAATTCAAATTCAATGATGGGGCATTTAAGATTGGGTGATTTTTTTGCTAATCAACTGAGGCCTTTTTTACTTGGAGTGAATAGATTTGAGTGGTATAAATAATTTAAGGATAATTATTGGGATTGAGTTAAAAGATATTATATTAAATGACTTAAGTTTATGTTTATTAAAATTGATAAAGTAATAGATTTAAGTAATATGTTGTTTACTTTTGGCTATAATTTTTGAATTAAGTGACGGACTAATTTAAATTTTTCTAACACAACTTTACCTTTTTCTTCAATAAATTAAGTATTTATAATCTGTGTGTAGATAAAATGAATATCAAAATGAAAAGTATAATCTGTTCATTTTTCAAAATAATTGCATTTAGCAGAACTTGAGCTCTGACGCTTTTGTCACTCTTCTTTAAAGACGAAGAGCTTGAAAAGATGTGCTTTTTGGTCACACAAAACCTGCTTGACCATTGTTACAAAAAGTTGGTAAATTGCTTAGAAATATTTGAGTACAATTAGGAGTTGAATTTTAAACACCGTGTTATGTGCCATGAAAATTGCCTAATACTATTACTTGAGCTCGGATTGCAATCAGGCCCAAATTTTAATTTGTATCGAGTCTGTATGTACAATCACGATCTACATAAAAAAAAAAAAAAATTGGCTAGAATAATTTTGGGATATCAATTCCAATCAATCCAAGAAAATAGGCCCTAAGGGGCCGTTTAAAAGTTGGGATGGATTGAGTTTTTGATTCATTATTTTTTATGTTTTATTACAAAAATGATGATTTTGTAGTATTATTAGTTTACCAATAAAATTTGATAACTTATTTAATTTTAAAAATATAATAATATAATTCAGTCCAATTTTGTATTTTATCTATTTCATATTTATTTTAATCAGACTCTATCAATCATTTATTCACAAACGAAGCATCCCTAATTGGTTACATAAATCAAAATTAAGAATCCTAGTTCCTGGACCCCACGTAACTTTTACTTTTATGTCCTCAGTGGCCCCCACCCAAACCAGACCACCACTGTCCTTTAGACTGGATTTGCCTAGGTAAAGCGCAACCTACCTTCTTTCTTTACATCCCTGGTTACATGGTTTTGTACGTTTGACATTGAAAGGTCAAGATGGAGAAACATCAGATCACCATAGTCACGGTACAACTTTAACTGTCAAGATTCTTTCGACCTACTGCTCCTGTTGTAGGGGATTGTTTCTTCGTAACCCTCAAGGCGGGCGCAATGCCACGAGCTCGCTTACGTCAATACCAACGACTTGGAAGATTAGTAAAATAGAAACTAGAAAGGGCAAAATGTAGCGACACGTGGGCTCGAGCGCAGGTAATCGAAACCCGGACGTGCTTGCGGGGAATTAACCGGAATTGATAACCGACGATACGTCCGGAAATTTGGTAGCTTCCCCTTCCGGTTGGTTCTTTGGGGTCAAATGAAAACTCACATTTCCTACCACTGTGTGTATGTGTGTGTGAGAGAAAGATAGAGGCGGCGGAGAAGCGGGGGCGCCGTTTGTTCTCCTGTCACCGCAAAATCCTAGTTGCGTTTCCCTCCCAAGGACTCTCCAATATTCGCTGCTTCTTTCAATTTTGGAGTAATTTGCCCCCTTTTGGCTATATCACTTTAAGCTTTCAGTTTCTTGAAAAAAATTGAAGTGCATGGAGAGTTGTACTGGTGGATATATTTTTTTATTGTGTGGCGCGCGCGTGTTTTTCTTGGATTGCTTTTGATTAAGTTATTTGCTAATTATGTGGATGGTTCGGATTTCATGGCTAATTTTGTTTCTTTGATTGGATCAGTTAGGATTGGTTGCATGAGAACTGTAACTGGAAATTTAATTGATCGTTTGCTGATTCAGCTGAGGTCTACTGTGGCAGAGTAATTCTTTTCAGGGGTTTTAAGAGGATGGACTTGGTGGCTAGTTGCAAGGTGAATTTAGTTTTTTCAGGGTATTGTTGTTAATCTGGATTGATGTTTCCCTTTCTGTTTATGAGATTGCATTTCTTTTTCGGATTCTTAACTTTACTTTATCATTGGTATATGATGGTGTCGACATTTCCTGCTCGTTGGACATTAAATCAGAAATGATATGCAGTTCTGCTGCATATGTTAAAAGTATGCGACTTCTGTGTAGTTGAAGAGCTTGTTTTAGGAACTTGAGCCATGTCTTCCTGCACCATGCCCCATCATGCTGGGGCAATGTAAAAACTGGCATCAGTTGTTTGTTGCAATAATGGATTCAATCATTGTCCATCTGCCTCTGATGTACTCTTAAGAAACCATCAATCGTAAATGCTTTTCGTTTGTTCTTTCCTGCATTTGCTCTCACAGCTGCTTCCTGTTGTTGCTTTGTAGGTTTTTGGCTGCCCACTTGTTGCTCTTGTTGCTCTTGTTACAATGAGGAGAACTAAGTTTCCTGTAGAAGATCTGAATAGTTTTGTTTTGTCGTGCAGGACAAATTAGCATATTTCCGAATAAAGGAGCTCAAGGATGTCCTTACTCAGCTTGGGCTTTCCAAGCAAGGAAAAAAACAGGTTTCATGTCAAAAAATATTATTGATGGTGGTCAATCTTTATAATGAGGAGCTAATAACTGCACTACACTTGCTTTGCTTTCTCTTATTGGTTGAGGGAGATGGGTAGATGAATAATTGGTTGCCTTTTGTTTTGTAGTTCAGAAAATATTTTCCTTATTGGCCTAGATTTTGTTTGAATTTGCTTGCCAAACACTTCACTTCTTTTTAGTGGAATATGGCCTTACCAGGTATATTAAGCAACATATCTAATGCGTCGTAGTAATTTAAATGAAGCTGGTGACTTGTATTTGAAGTGATTATCTTAAATCTTGGTCCCTTACTTGGCTTTAGAATGTAATATTGTAAACTTTTATTGCTTTAGTGATAACACCCTATTATTTGGCTTAGTTTCACATAATCTGTTCGTGCAATGTTTTCATAAACCAAGAAATTTGATGGTTTGTCTGCATTGTCTTGACGCAGGACCTTGTTGATCGGATATTGGCTATTCTCTCCGATGATCGAGGTAAATGGCAATGCGATGCTTTAGTTGATTAGCTTCCAAAAATGTAAGAAGTTGGTTCCCAGACGGTTTGCGATATTCAGTCCATTCCCTTTCATGCTAAAATCAGGAAATGGAAATAATAGTTTGCCATGATAGATGATTTGTATTATTACATCTCATTAGTTCACCTTAGGAGCTTCTTTCGTTGTGATTGGCTATATCTGGGCTGCTGCTTTGTATCCATAATCAAATGTCCCTTCATATTGTCCTGTGTGTTATTTTCTTCTATTATCTGACCGAATTGATTATAGATTATGACAAACTTAATTAGCTGTGTCCTGCAAAAAATAATCATTAACTTTCATGTTCATGGTTGAAAGGAAATAAAGCCTCCAAATTAGGTCCTTGAGAGGACAGGAGGCCCCATATTTTGTGCTAATATAAAGGAAATTCTATAAAATTGCTTTTTTCTCAAAGATTCAGCCTTATTTTTTTTGCTTGTAAACAAAGTCTTGCTTGGAAGCCAAATTTAGTGAATTTGCTGAAGTCACCATTTGGATTCTGGGAGTATTCAGATGATCCACTTCCAGACAAGAAAGACACAACATTGTCTTTTTGCCATGCTTGGGACTGAAGTATTAGGTAGTTAGGACTCAAAAAATTTGATTATGTCAAGCTCCCTGTGCGCGTGCACTTAATGTTTGACTGCATGCCATGCCAGATTTATCTAATATCATGTTTCACAGTTTCAGGATTATGGGCCAAGAAAAATGCTGTTGGTAAGGAGGACGTGGCGAAGCTAGTTGATGACACTTACAGGTGTTCTTTTCTTTTTGACACTTACAGTATGACACTTACAGCTAGTTGAGGACGTGGTGTTGCTAATTGGTTTCAGGATTATTCTTTTTCTTGTTTGAATTATCAAGCTATGATTAAATCATTTCTAATTACATGTCCATCTAGAGTCCAGTATGAAAGTGAGTGTACTTCAATCACAACTTTCTTACATTTGACCCCAAATAGAAAACAAGCGGAATAGAGAATAAAACTACATAGGAGAAAAATGTGGGAAAATTAAACTTCCTAGTTATGAAACTCCGTGGATAAATAGGGGATCCAGTTATTAGAATGGAAGATTATTCTTCTATCCTCATTAGATGATTTTAAATGCATGCTTCTGTTGCAATTTTCAGAAAAATGCAGGTCTCTGGTGCAGCTGACTTGGCGTCAAAATCACAAGCTGTCTCAGATAGTGCAAACATAAAATGTAAAGAGGAAGCTGAAGATTGTTATCAAATGGAAAAGATACGGTGCATCTGTGGAAGCACACTACCAACTGATTCAATGATCAAGGTAATACACAATTTACTCATTGGAATTTTAAGCATGTGTTTATGCAACTCCCGGAATGATGTTTCATCATCTTTGGTGAATTATCATTTTTCATGGAGGCATAAAATTCCTGCATCCAAATTTGTTCTTTTGGTTGCGGTGATACATTTTTTTGTTTTTAACAATCTTCATTTTATTGCAGTGCGAAGATCCTAGGTGTAATGTCTGGCAGCATATGGCATGTGTGCTGATTCCTGAGAAACCCACGGAGGGTGTCCTACCAAATCCTCCAGACATTTTTTACTGTGAAGTTTGTAGACTGAGTCGGGCGGACCCGTAAGTGTCGGTGTTCCTCTTCACTTGATTTGTATCATCACCATGTGCTGACAGATCTGTCATTTTGCTGCATAAGTTTTTTTCCCCCTTGTGCAATGCTAGCTGATTGGAGCTTGTTGATTCGCTATAAAACAGTAGCTCATCTGAAATTTATCTTATTTAAGAATAATTTGTATGCTTCCTTATTATTTGTTCACTAAAGGAAGATGAATGGTTTTTTGTTTTAGCTTTTGTTGAAATAGACTTTTAATCTTCTCCTGTATGACATGCTTTCTTTTTTCCTTTCTTTTCTTGGGGGATGCAGTACTTCCCATATGGAGCTCTTGCGACAATACTAAATTGATGTCATTTCTGTTTCTCCAAACTTTTAAGAAGGAAAAAAAATTAAAAAAGGGTGGAAGATAATTTCTTGAGGTGTGCTTTGCTTTTAAGGTCTGCCCTAGACTAGAGTAAATTATTTGTCTGTTGAGCATGTTATGGTATGAAATTTTGCTGAGAAGGTTCTCCTTTGTCCCTGCTAACTATTTCTTTGGAAAAAAAAATCTGATTGTTGCTTGCCATAGAATTTAATGAGTAGGAAGTCCAACCATAATTTATAGCATGTTTCAGGGACATGCTTATAACTTGTGAAATGTTCTTTAGTTAAGAGATTTAAGAGATATTTGGATTGTGGTTAATGTTGGCAAGTAGTGGCTCCTTTTAGTAATAATACTCTTTTTTTGTCGTTTTTGTTCTTTTATGTCTGTTGCAGCTGTCATCTACATTATCCTTTTCTTTTCCCCTCTTACAAGATACTCATAACCAAGACCTTGCTTTTATATTGAATGCTTACTTTTATGATTATGAAATAGATTATGCAAAAAGCATAAAACTTTTGTTTCTGCTTTCCATGAATTATTTAGCAGTTAGTCTCCTATTCTATGTGGGAACAGCTTAGAAACGAGATACTTGTCCCTATAGGTGCCTTATGCATCCGAAGCTGTATTTGGCTTCTTATCTGCTTATTGAAATAAAAAAAACGTTTTGAATGCCTGATGATATGGTTGATTTTTTATTTCTGAATATGCAGCTTTTGGGTGACGGTTGCACATCCTTTACATCCTGTGAAGTTGAACATCACAAATGTACCTGCAGATGGGTAACTACAGGCTGTAACCTTTTACAATGATTTTCAATTTTTAATTCAAGATGTATTGGTGTAATAGGATTAATCTATTTACTTGCTGAACCTGAAATCTCTTAGGTTTATTGTATGAAGTTGTTGTCAGTCATTTTCTGTTGTACTTGAATTTGTTTTCTATTTTCTAGATTTCGATGTTTTCCTGTAGAATATTTTTCCTCAATTACCGTGGCAGAGAATAGCTTTGAACTTTGATTATTGGCATCTGCTGCCTATTTGTTTCCCTCTGACTACTTTCTTGTGATAAAAATACACATCTTCCCAATATTTGTTGTGAAGCATATGATGTCTACTTCTTCTTTGTTTGTCCTATAGTATTTTCTGGTTGTGCACATTTCATTTTTGCCATTACTTTTGAACTGCGTGCATCTGATACCTTTTGCGACCTTTCCAGCTCAAATCCTAGTCAGAGCATTGAGAAGACATTTCATCTCACAAGGGCAGACAGGGATTTGTTGTCCAAACAAGAATATGATGTTCAGGTTGGCCAGGACGTAATGTAATAGTAAAAATTATATGTTCTGCATGTTTAGACTGCTGATTTCTGTAATGCTTATGATCGCTGTGGTATTGATGATTAGGCGTGGTGCATGCTCCTTAATGACAAGGTGACATTCAGGATGCAGTGGCCACAATATGCAGATCTACAGGTCAATGGTATTACTTCCCTGAGATCACTTGTAGACATTGGATCTAATGAAAATTGAGAGCTTTCTTTCTCGCACCTGGTTTCTTTGTAGATGTTCTTTCTTCTGACATTCACATGGAGATGAAAATATACATTGCTACTGCAAAATTCTACTTTGTATACATGCATCCCATTTTCTTTTGACCTATGCATGGAAAACATGTAAAATGCTAGTGCATTTATACTCTTTATAAAGTGTTAAATCATCTTGACTTTTAGTTCCTGTTGTAAACTAGAATGTATAGCACTACTTCAGGCTTGATAGGGTACAGCATAATTTGTTTAGGAATTGACTAAAGAGGCAATAGGATCTATATACTAATGGAGCTTTTGTTATGCTTTCTCAACCTTTATAAAGTCTTCTACTATCCTTGATAGAGAATATTTTGCCTTTCTAATTCAACAGGTGTACCAGTCAGGGCGATAAACAGACCTGGGTCCCAGTTGCTGGGTGCAAATGGTCGAGATGATGGACCTGTTGTGAGTTTTCTTTCTCTGCATCAACATCTTATTTTTACTTAGGAACTATTCTTTCTGTTTACTGATGCGCATTAAAGGAAAGTTCTCCATTTGTCTGCCTTTACACCAAATTTTAATATGTTAAATCTTCCTTCCACATGTTGGTACACTAGTTCAACTTGCTGTGCTAAATTTCTACTGCAAATTTTGATGGACTATTTTGCAATTTCTACTGCCAATTTTGATGGACTATCTTGCAATTTCTACTCAATTCACCCGGCGTTCTCACATGTTCATTCTGGTTGTCTTCATGGATCCTTGTTCCATTGTGTATTGTTGCCTGTCATAGTTAATCTCCAAATCTGAAGGAAGAATATGCTGCTATTCTTGGCTGGTGATAATTTGTGAGACACGTGGAAATAGATGCATGTGAAATAACATGAGATAGAATCGGTTGTTTGGTTCATCTGAAATCTTATCCTCAGGGTTAAGATGATATGTGTCTTCATATTGTTTGACGTATTCATTTTCGTTTTACGTATCCCTCCTTTTTGGGTTCTTCTCCGGCAGAAGGCAATCATTAACTCATTTTAAGTTTTCAATCCTGCATTTTCTGGACTTCACGTGTTGTTTAGTTATGTCCTTAGTATGTCTTGATTCTTTTTCAGATTACACCTTTCACCAGAGACGGAATTAATAAGATCTTCTTAGGAGGATGTGATGCTCGCGTATTTTGTATGGGTGTTAGAATTGTCAAGAGGCGCACGCTGCAGCAGGTCAGCTAATCTTCCAAATTTTTGTATTTTAACTGCTCTATGTACTTCTTGAGCATGGGTACTCTAATTAGTTCAGCGTAGTGAAGGAGACTGGGTATACTTTCTTTTGGTTATGCTGCCCTCATATGATCTATCCCTGTTTGTCATTATGAGGACTTCTCTAGTTTCTCGAGGCTTTTCTGTACTTTAATACAGCTTGTGCCCTGCATATGTAAATACTTCTTATAATGCTGTTGGAAATTAGTTTTCTAGAACCTCTTTTCGTTTATTTATTAGTTTCTTCCCTTTTCCTTGGTTGGGGTGGGTGTGGTGATGATGGGGTTCTATATGGATATCTGTACATTATTGGTCTTTACCCAAATTGTTTTTGGTTGTCTTATATGGCTTGAATTTTTTTTTTCGTTTTCTTTGTTGATTGCGTATTTGCTTGCATAATTGCAGTCTGCTAATGACACTTTTTCCCTGGATTTGCTGCTACTTGGATAAATAGAAATGATTTATTGCTCACAATTGTGCGAAATATGTGGAAGGTTTTGCATTTCCACGCTTGTCTCTATTTTGTGATTGGGAGAGTCATATTGGTGCTAAGACCATCTTTGATAATAGGTTCTCAATATGATCCCAAAAGAGGATGAAGGCGAGTGTTTTGAGGATGCATTGGCTCGTGTTCGTAGATGTGTTGGTGGTGGAGCTGCCACAGAAAATGCTGATAGTGATAGTGATATTGAAGTTGTTGCTGATTTCATTCCTGTCAATCTTCGCTGTCCTGTGAGTAGTTTCAATATTTGCCTTACTTAACTATTGGGAATGGAAAAGTTTAACTATTGGGTATGGAAAAGATTACGAAAAGAATGCATGCACAATCGATTATATTGTTGTTCTATTGCCAATATGCTGCTAATGGTGAGGTACCAAGTTTGCACTTGTTTCTCGAACACAAGTAAATGTTTTGATGGTGTATGTATATGATATACAATACGTTTTGTATATTCCACTGTGTTGGCATGACAACAAAAGGGAGTCTCTGTTGTTCTATATAAGTTGAATATTCTGAGTCTTGTTTTAAATCATTCCAGTGTTGTTTAGCGTCTAAAGTGCAGCATTGTAATAATAAGCATGCCTTGGAACATTGCTATTTTGGTTAAGATCCATATGCCACTGCTAAATCTCTATGCCCTATGAGCATCACTGGAACTTCCCACTGCTATCACAGATTACTAATAGTTTGTTTATTGCTGTCAAGAAATGTTCTTCTTGGTGGCCAATTTCCTTGCATGTAATTTCTTTTAACTTTTGCTAGTCGCACATGATTGGCCACTATCTAATAATATTTGCTTGAGACATTTTTATTCACTGGTGTGCAGCGTGTGCCCTTGAGGAAATGATAGACTTGCACAGAGCTATCACATTTTGGATGTGATTTAGTATAGATGCCTTGGAAGAATGTAAATGTATTGAGAAACATAGTTAGTTGACTGCAATCATTAGACAATGCAACATCTATGTGCATTGCCTAGTTTCAGTGGCTGTGTAGTGTATTTTAGCTAATAACAAATTGAGATGTCTATTGGAGAAAGCTTTATGTGGTACTAAATGGAAGTTCATCAGAAATTTTTATCTTCTTATATGTGATCAAATGTATGTATTATGTTATGGATGGAATCCATTTTATAGTCATGGTTTTTTATGACATATTAGCACAGGCGATGCTTGTGGGTGTGCTTTCTTGGAAGTGCTTAATATTGTGCTAATCACTTGGAACTGAATAATATTATTTTCATTCATGCTTTAGATGAGTGGTTTACGAATGAAGGTGGCTGGTAGATTTAAGCACTGCGCACACATGGGCTGTTTTGATCTTGAAGTATTTGTGGAAATGAACCAACGCTCAAGGAAGGCAAGTAAATATGAGACCTTTTTATTTGTTGTTACTTCCTCTTAGATAGGATTCTTTCATCTACACTCCTTAAACCTCTATTTTTGTTGCTTGTAAAATATATTTTGTCTTATTAAGAAAAGGAGATACTTTCCAAGTCTACTAACTAACCGGACTCTTATTTTTTATTTATCTTTTCCTACTTCCCTATTTATGTTTTTAAATGGTGTTTGTGGATGCAGTGGCAATGTCCTATTTGTCTGAAGAACTATTCTTTGGAGAAAATAATCATAGATCCGTATTTCAACGGAATCACATCGAAGGTATAAATTATCCCATCCAGCTTACTTCTTTCTGCTTTGCATGCACATGATGCCTTCTCACATGTTTTACAGATGCGAAATTGTGGAGAAGATGTGGCAGAGATTGAGGTGAAGCCTGATGGCTCCTGGCGTGCTAAGGCAGAGGGTGACCGTAAGGGTCTTGGGGAGCTTGGTTTTGGCATTTGCCTGATGGTACCATATGCGCATCTGTGGAGGCAGAAACCAAACCAAAAGTGGAACTCAAACCAATCAAACAGGAAGTTGATTCTGATTGTAATGCTGGTCTTAGACTAGGAATTAAAAAAAACATCAATGGTTGCTGGGAATTTAACAAACCAGATGATATAGAGGGAATCTCACCTTCGAATAGATTTGAAGAAAATTTTGAGGAAAACGGTCAGAATATAATTCCTATGAGCAGCAGTGCCACTGGCAGTGGCAGAGATTGTGAGGATGCTAGTGTTAATCAGGGCGGTGGCGGCAACCTTGATTTTTCTGCAATTAATGGTATTGATTATGAGTCAATCTCCATGAACATTGATCCTATACATGGATTTGGTGATCAGATGACGTCTGGACCAGCTGGGGATGCTGAAGTAATTGTCCTCAGTGATTCAGAAGAAGAAATTGAACCACTCATGTCCTCTGGAGCTGTTTACAAGAACACTGGACCAGATACTGGAGTCCATTTCTAGCTGCACAGCACGGAATTACTGATTCTTATTATGAAAATCCTGCTGTTGGTAATGGTGGAAGTTCATGCCTTGGTCTTTACAGCTCAAATGATGACGACTTTGGGGTTAATATGTGGCCATTGCCTTCTGGTACTCAGGGAGTTCCAGGTTTTCAATTATTTGGTTCTGACTTGGACGTTTCTGACGCCTTAGTTGAAATGCAGCATGGTTCTCTTAATTGCTCATCGTCTATTAATGGCTTTACATTGGGTGCAGAGACTGCCATGGGATCTACTGCACTTGTCCCTGAGTCTAATGCTCAACATACTAATACGAATGATGCCTTAGTAGATAATCCCTTGGCATTTAGCGGCAATGATTCTTCTCTTCAAATATTTCTCCCCACTAGGCCATCTGATGCATCAGCTGCACCATCTGATTTGGGTGACCATCCAGATGTTTCGAATGCGATTCGTACTGAGGACTGGATTTCACTTAGGCTAGGTGATGGCATTGGAGGGGGTCAAGCTGAGTCCGCAGCTGCAAATGATCTGAATTCAGGACAACAACTGCAATCTAAGGATGGTACCTTGGATTCTTTAGCAGAGAACGGTATGGTTCTCACTTTATATTTGATCTCTCTCTCTCTGAGTAATTTGATGTCACCTATTTTCTATGGTGGTGTTTTTGATTTAGATTTCACTTGCATGATGAGTTATTTCACCTTCACGTGATTTCATAATAAAGTGAAAGTAGGAAATTGTTGTCATGCATTGTTTTTAACAGTTCTTATCTTCTAACTTTCTGGTAATGATTTACGCTATTTTCTCAACCTTCTTTAGTATACGGCAGCGGGTCTCTTTGTTATCTAATATCTCCATTATCTTTAATCTTTTCTTTTCAGCGTCTTTGTTGCTTGGAATGAACGACAATAGGCCTGGTAAGACAAGTAGGGAAAGGTCAGATAGTCCTTTTACATTTCCTCGCCAACGGCGTTCTGTAAGACCAAGATTATATCTGTCGATTGATTCAGACTCTGAGTAAAGCTGTTGGGCCACATCATTTGGGAATACCATATTCCTGTTAAATAGTACCAGATACATCACATTTGAAGTACCTTTCCAGAAGGATTGGTGTCTCATTCTCGTTGCCTAGTCGATCTCTGAATGCAAATTGAAAAGGCCAAGTATCTGCACATAGGAGAACAGTGCTTTTCTGGTAACTTATAGTAATTTTGCTGCCAACAAAGGGATTGCTTTTGACTGGTGAACTGTGAACTCTGCTCTCATTTTCCAGAACTGTATCTCCTCAGCTCCTGGTACTTTTTCCTAATCCAGGGTCAATCGGTCAGAACAGGTTTGGCAATCATCTTTTTACCTTGCTCACTGGTGAAATTGCAGTTTGGTGCTGGTAAATTGTACATTCGAAAGTTGCATTATTGGGAAATTGGATAGGAAGTTAATTAGTTTTGGTTGTAGTTGTGGAGGGGGGAGGTTTAGGTAGGATCCTTGTGCTCTCCTGTCAGAGTAGCTTGTATATCTGATTGTAAAAGTTCAATAATTTTATAGGGATATAATTTTGTGTATCAATTTTCCTCCTATAATCATCTCAATGTTCGCATGTGTGATTAGTGATTCTATTTCTTGAGATGGCTGGCTCTGCAGCAGCAAGTGTTGGTCTCTCCTGGAAATGTATGAACGAGGTTTCTACCTCCAACCATCCCAAATTGCCAGGCCTTAGAATCCCCTGTGGTGCAGTGAAATTCCATGTCTTTTCTACCTCCTTACACCAAGAACCAGCATCATACATGTCTCCAGGAAGGCCAGTTTGTTTCTTTATCTCTGTCAAGTATCACAATGCGGTCCCAATTTTTCCTGGTGATATTGTTCCTTTCAACAAGAACATGATTGCTCATTTAACTTCAACACCAGCGCATTACCACCTTTGCTTTTATCCACAATTGAACGACCTGTCTTAACACGCTATATGTTACAGTAGCTCTATTCAGAGCAATAATAAAACTTGATGCTCGCTGACTTTTATTCTGCTTGATCTAAAATTCTTCTATCCAGAGGGGGCGGGCTGATGATTTTGTGCACTTGCAGGTTTTTGCACCCCCAACTGTTTTACAGCAGCAAAACTGATTAAATGGAAGTTGAGCCGTTAGAAGGAAATGAGTACATTTTAAAATGCTATTGAAACCTTAATGATAAAAATTCTGTGACAAAATGTTGTAGCAAGCTATTAACCGGCTATAGTTATAAACAATTCATCGTTGACATCACGGGACACATTGATAAGGATAGTTACATGTATTTCAGGGCGAAAAGACGTATGCCATGAGTAGTGATGAGAAGGACAATGCTCGATCCCTTGAATAGAAGCACGAAAATTTAATTATTATATGTCGTGGGAGGTGGTTTTGAATTGTACAAATAATATTTACGGGAACTCTCCTCAATGGCTGGTAATAGCTTTTCAATACCAATTTCGAGATTTTAGTTTTAATTTTTTTATATATAAATAAGTATAAATTATTGAATATTATTATATTTTTCAGTGAATTATTGTGGTGTTCACTAACATAATTTGCATGGCCTTAGGACTTGGCTCTATCTAAATATCACCACCAGTATAATTTCAATTTTACATTTACATGGATGACACCTACAAGAGATTGTACAATTTGACATGAAAGGTGATCATGGTACGGAAGGTCAAAAGACCTTAGTGATGACACATTCCTTGTACTTCAAGATGCATAGTGGGTTGGGTTAGACCAAACTCAATTCAAAAATCGAATTGAACCAATAAAAAAATAGGCTGGTTAAGCCCAAATTTATTTTGGATCGGAATGATCTTGGTTCGGTCTTAAGAATCAGTACTTAGCACCAGCTTAGCCCATGGCCCAGGACCACTTGGTCTTGAGTGGTCCTGAACCGAGTGTGTTGAGCTTTTTTTTCTTTTTAATAATGCATGACACATAATTTTATATTTTATTCTTTTAAGTTGACTATTCTAATAGTGTTTTTATACTTTTTAAACTTCAAAATTTGTATCCTTATCATTCTATTTTTAAATTTTTAGTACTTTAATTCATTAGTACTCTTTTTTTTTTAAAAAAAAATAAATTTTAAGTCCTTTTGAATCTATTATCATTTAAGTTTACTATTGTAAGTTTTCTTAATAAAATTATTACTTAAGTTCATTATATATTCTTAATTATTATTTTTTTATATATATATTTTGGTGTGATTTAATTTATTATTTATTTATTTATTTCATAAGATAACTATAAATTTTAGTAATTATTTCTAAAGGAGACCTCATTATCATTGGCAAAAATAATAAAAAAGCACATCTAAGCTTGATGTGGGTCTGGTTTGGACTTGGTTTGGGTGTCAACTAGGTTAGTCCATAGGTTAGACCTGAGTTTAAAAATGAATTCAATTGAGGTCCATTTAAAAGTCTAGAATTGCCTCAACACCGGTCATAAATAAATGGGCTGATTTCGAAAGAGATTTTTTTGGATTGGTCCGTGCTGATCTTAGACCTTCCTGACCTACTGTGCACCTTGACTCGTATCCAACTTATTTTGCTCTTCCTGCTCCTCGTGTAGGCTATTATTATTATTATTATTATTAAGTTTTTCTTTTCCGCCAATTCTTAGTGCGGACAAAATGCTACGAGCGCACTTACGTCAAAACCTATGACTCGATAAATTATATTAAAAAAGCAACTAAACGTAGTGACACATGGACTCGAGCGCAGGTAATCAGAGCCCGGACGTGTCTGCGGGGAATTAACGGGAATCCATAACCGACGATACGTCCGGAAATTTGGTGGGCTTCCCCTTCCGGCTGGTTCTTGCGGTCAAAAGAAAACACACATTTCCTACCTTGTGTGTGTATGTTGAGAGAGAGAGAGAGAGAGGAAAAAAAATAGAGAGGTGGCGAAGAGGCGGTGTCGCCGTTTGTTCTCTTGTCACCCCAAAACCCTAATTGCGTTTGCCGCCCAAGGACTCGCCAGTTTTCGCTAGTTGCTTGAAATTTTTTGGTTAATTTGTCCGTTTTGGCTACATCAGGGTAAGATTTCGTTTTTGAAAAAATTAAATTGCATAAAGTTTTTCTGTTTTTGGTCTGGTTCCGATTGAACTTATTTACTGATGATGTGGGTGGTTGGTATTTGGATGGCTAATTTTTGTTTGTTTGGTTGGATCAGTTGTTAATTGGGAGGTTGCATGAGAAGTGTAACTGGAAATTTAATTGAGCATTTGCTAATTCTGCTGAGGTCTGCTGTGGTAGAGTAATTTCCTTCAGGGGTTTAAGAGGATGGACCTGGTGGCGAGTTGCAAGGTAAATATAGTTTTTTTCAGGGTGTTGTTGAATTTGGTTTTGCTGGATTGATGTTTTCTCTTTCTGTTTCGAATTCTTCAGTTTACTGTATCATTGATGAATGATGGTGGCAACAATTGCTGGTGATTGATCATTCATTTATACTTGATCATTGATTCATTGAGTATTAGATTCATTTAGATGGCTTTGTCCCCAATGTCATTTGGGTACCGACACTAAGCTATTTTGAGCAATTACTATTAGCTAGTTAAAAATCTGTTACTTTGACATGATTTTAGAATTGACCACTCCATTGGTTCATTGAGTACTAGATTCATTTAGATAACTTTGTTCACAAAATTATTTGCTGATCAACACTAAGCTGCTTTGAGCAATGCATATACTAGTTAGATACGACAGTCTTTTTGTTTTGTGTTGTTTGATTCCTTGAAGAATTTTATTCCCATGGAACTCTTGGAGAAAATATGGGACCTCCTATTCTTCCACTCCATCTTGTGTTGGACAATTCTCAAGCAATTAGGGATAAGCACCGAATTTCCCAGAAACACATGCATTTAATTTAAACATAATAAGGACCTGATTCTAATTTAATGGTAGGTGCCCCTATACACCATGATCACTATTCCTCTCTGTCATCCTGCCCTCCGCCCATCTACCATAGCCATATGCAGCATCTCTTCATGCAGCTGCACATTCAGCCTTTTTTTGGATATCCGAGAACAGCTTCATCTACCTATGCAGCCTGGTTCAAGATCATCTCAATCACCTTCCACTACTCCTTTGCCCCTTAGCCCATTACTTTTATCTGCATGCATCTGCTGGTGTTGCTATGACAATCTGGTCAGCCATCTGCAGCACGTAGCAACAAGGTAATAGAGACATTGAACATACTGGCAGTAACTTCCATGAGTTAGAAATTTCATTTTTTTTTAGTGAAGATCGGGTCACAATTTGGATGTTCTCTAAGACTGGTGATCCGATATTTTCGATCTGTCTTTTTGCATATTTATGTTTTACATATCACAAGGAGCACTGAACATAAGAAGTGAGTTCATATTGGTAACTTCAGTGTCATTGTTACTTTATTCCCGTACGGATCATGCGCTATCTGATTTCCATTATTAATTCATTCCTTGGTCTATCCTGTCTGCCCTAGTCTGCTTAACATTTCAAGTTGTTTTCCTGTTTGCAATTAGCTTATGTCGTGGTTATTGACATTTTATTTGGTGATTGTTTCCTTGCCTTCATTGCTTGTGGTGGCATCCTTCCTTACAACTTATCCAGCCATGGACTGGAGGGTAAAATTCGCAAATAATTTTGTCCTCCATATAACTATCACAGCAAGAATTCATTGTAATTACAATGCCATGCATTTTCTTCATTTACCTAGGACTCTGCTTATGTGAAACACCCTGTAACCATGTGGCTGATTTGACCACTTCCTGGTTGTAGCACAATATTTGATGAATCAGAAGTACTAATTTTGGTTAATACCTTCAACCTTCATAGTGAAATTCCTTTGGGAGTCTAATCAGATTTAACTTTAGTGAGGAGTTCCTTACTGGCAATTTTAGTTAGGGAGAGGTGGAAGTTTAGCTGTACTTTATGTTTCTATAATCCAATGGGTTGGGTTATGAGGGAAGCATTTCCTGTTTTCTCCAGTTTTAGGAAATTTGGTGGATGATAAGTTTATTGTGTGTTACTTGCAGAGTGGTGTAAGGATTATTTTTATTTTTTTTTTCATTTTTAATTTTGATGAATACAGAACATTTGAGCGAATACCTTGTCATCTTTACTTTTATGGTTTAGCCAGAAGTACTTATATGCTATGGATGTAATGCTGGTCCACCTTTGGAGCTCGTGGAAGGGGCTGAAATGAAAAATACTAGAGAGCATGAGCAGCTTACAGCATCTACCCATGTAATTGAAAGATTATACTTTTATGTGATATAATTGGTAAAATTATAACTGTTCAGAAATCTAATCTTAAAATGCAATATTTCCCTTGTTCTGAATATAAGTGCAACAGTAACATTTTTGAAATTCAAATTCATCCCTAAATTTTCTTGGGCTCTAAGAAAAAAGTACTACACAGAATAAATGGGAAGTGACAGCAAAGCCAGCTGTCTTCTGCCCATCAGCGTCATTTCTGATTTTCATTGAGGAGGTTAAAATAGATCTTTTCCTTTCTCATTTCTGATTTCCGCCGCTAAGGTTGAAAGGGATCTTCTCTTCCTACTTTTGCTGCCATTTCTCTTTCTCTATAAAAAACCACAATCTTTCCTGTTTATGTGCTAAATTGAATCTACCCAAGTTTTTCCTCTTCCAGAAGCTCTGCATAGTCATAGCTTTTCTCTCCAAACTGAGGTCAATTTGAGTGCTGCTCTGCTCCAAACGTGCTAGTTTGCTCCCTGTTCTCTAGAGCGGTGATCCCTTCTTGCCAATTATCTGGTCTAGTCTCCACCTAGTTTTTATTTATATTGTATTTGTAGAGAAATGGCCCAACTCAGTTGCGTTCTATTATTTGTGCTGAATCTTTTCTCACCTAACCAATGTTGGAGCTATCAGCTATGAATAGCATTTTAACTTGTCTTAGTTTGCAAAAAATGTTTCCACCCTATCTCATTTTCTCGGATGGGAGTTGAGCATTAAAAGTTATAGTCATCCTTGTATCCCCAGAGATAGTGTTTTTTTCCTTGGATCTAATTTTCCTAAAAGGAAGGTGAAGCTGTCAATTATGATTGTGTGCAGAGAGTTTTCTATGAAACATGGTGTTTTGGTGGCATTAGACCATCTAGGATCATTGATTTGATGGTAGAGTACGACAATATTAAAGTTTGTATGGTAGAGGTAAATGATAGATTGGGACGAGACTGAAGAACTGAACTGATCTTGTGCCTAGGCTAACACCCTTCTCTTTTTTCTCCCAGAAAGATACAATTGGACCATCAGATCAATAGCCTTATCCAAGGTGTACGCCTCTGATAAACCTGCCTTAACTTGATGATCCATAAATGAATTCTATTCAGTTCTACTTGGATCCCTAAAGGTGAGGTGGTGTTGAATATCTAATCAACTATTATAACCATTCCAATAATGAGTATGGATGTACATTAAGTATGTATATGTGTACATTTGCATTTACTGATGAATACAAGGATCAACCGCCATAGGCCTGGGTCTTTATGCTTATCATTTGATAACTTCTTGTTCAAATTTGCAATGTAAGAATAAAACCTAATGGCGTATTTGGTAGGAGTTGAGTGGGAGGACCTGAGGGATGGGAGGCCTATTGTATTTCCTTCCTGAGAAATATTAATTATATACTGCCCAACTTGTGATCCTTACAATCTTGAAATGTACAGTGCTAAGGCTGATTGTCTGTTAAACTTAGCCATTGTCCATCTGCTTCTCATCTGCTTTGAGAAGCTAATTAATGCTATATGTTTGTTCCTTTCTGCCTTTGCTGTAAGACTTCATATGACACTTGTCATGGGTTGCTTGCTGTTATTTTTAACCATCCACCTACTGGTCTTGTTATGGTGAGGGAACTGGGAATTGTACTTTCTTAAGCCAATCTAATATGTTTATTTTCGTCTAAAAAGTCTGAACTAGTTTGTTTTGTTTTTTCAGGACAAGTTAGCATATTTTAGGATAAAGGAGCTCAAAGATGTCCTTACCCAACTAGGGCTTTCAAAGCAGGGAAAGAAGCAGGTTACATGTGAAAAACATTGTCGATCTTGGTGAATCTTTATGATGATGAGCTAATCATATCACTAGTCTCAGTTAGCTTTATTTGCTTTCACTTATTGGCTGGATATGGGGAGATGACCAGTTGCTTGCCTTATGCTTTATCGCCCAGTAGCTATTTTCTTTATTATCCTGGAACTTCTTTGAATTTGCTTGCAGAAAACATCTTTTTTGTGGTGTATGGTAAATATGGTCTATACTAGTTATGTTAAACAACTATCTAATTTGTCAATGTGTGCCTGTGAACCTGGATTTAGAATGATCTTTAATCTTGGTCCTGTATTTGGCTTGAGACTATAAATATTATAACCCCAAATTTCTTAAGTTATTAGGCCTATGAATAGGCTTGGTTCACTGTTCACATAATATGCTCATGGTGTGTTGGAACTTGGAAGATATTTAGTGGTTTGTTTGCATTGTCTTCTCTCAGGACCTTGTTGATCGGATACTGGCCATTCTCTCTGATGAGCGAGGTAAATGGAATTCGACCCTTTAGTTAATAACCTTGCAAAATTATGACAAAATCGTTTCTACAAGTATGTGTGCTATTTGATTCCATTTCCTTCCCTGCTAAAATCTGGAAATGAAATCTTGTTTCCTCTTTGGGCATTTGAAATCAAGTTGCACATTTATTACATGAGGCTCATCATTTTATAAAACTGGCGACCCTAGGAGCTTCTTTCTATGTAGTCGACTATATTGATGCTCCAATTTTCACATCCTTAATCAAATATCTCTGCATATCCTTCTCTGTGTTATTTGCTTTTACTATATGACAGGATTGAATTTAGAATTCCAGCTAACTTGAAGTTAGCAGCACTCTCAGCAGAGTAATATGTTATTGGCAATTTTGATGTTCATATAATGTATAGTGGAAATAAAGTATTCAAGTTAGTTCCTTGATGAAATAGGAGATAAGATAAAGTGGGTAACAGAACAAAAATTCTTGAGGAAGTTGCTGCTCTCTCTCAAAGACAACTTAAATCTCTGCTCTCTTTCTATTGGTAATAAAGAAAGTCTTGCTTAGAACCCAATTAAGTGAATCTGCTGAGTCACATTTGGATTGTGGAGGTATAAGAACGACCAACTTCCATACGCATGAAGTTACGTCATGCCATTTTTGCATGCTTGGACTGATATATGTGGTAGTCAGGAATTGCGCAGTTTGATTACATCCATATGCCCTTGCACCTTAATGCTTCACTGCATGTGACAACAGATGTATCTAATTCCATAATATATCAGTTTCAGGATTGTGGGCCAAGAAAAATGCTGTTGGTAAGGAGGATGTGGCAAAGCTAGTTGTGATGACACTTACAGGTGTTTTTTTCTGTTTGCTACATGGCCTTATGCGAACACATGCTTGGAATGCTTCATGTTCCTCATCTTTACGTTAATTTGTGGGCTTGTATGAATTATCAAGCGATGCTTTCAATTTTTCTAATTGCATGTCCATTGTAGTCAGTGTGAAAGTCACTGTCTTTTCAATAAAAAATTTCTACCTTTGAGCTCCATAGAAAACAAGCTGAAAAGAGAATAAACTAAAGACAAGTCAGAGGTGAAAAAATGTTAAAAAAAAAAAATCCAGAGTTGTGTCTGTCTTTGAATGGGTTATCACGGATTACAATGCGAGGTGCATTCTTTTATCCTCACCAGGTGATCAAGCATGTGTTTTTTCATTGTACTTTCCAGGAAAATGCAGGTCTCTGGTGCAGCTGACTTGGCTTCGAAATCACAAGCTGTCTCAGATAGTTCAACCATAAGACCCAAAGAGGAAACTGAAGACCGCCATCAAATGGAAAAGATACGCTGCCTCTGTGGAAGCACACTGCCAACTGATTCAATGATCAAGGTATTGTCCCATCTGCTGGATGGATCTTAAGCATGTGTTCATGTAACTCCTATACTGAATTTTTTGAATCCTCTCTGATGTATTGTTGTTTTCCTTGTGGGCATAACATTCCGCATCAAAAAATCTTTTTGGTCCCAATGACGCGTATGTATATTTTGACAATCTGAAGTTTTGGTACAGTGCGAAGATCCTAGGTGTAATGTCTGGCAGCATATGGCATGTGTGCTGATTCCTGAGAAACCCACAGAGGGTATCCTGCCAAATCCTCCAGATATCTTTTACTGTGAAGTTTGTAGACTGAGTCGGGCCGACCCGTAAGTGTCAATGTTTCTTTTCACTTGATGTGTAGCATCGTTATATGCCATCTTCCCTATCTTCTTGGTTTTAGAACTTTTTTTTGTCGTCCATACGAGCTGATTGTTCATGTTGAAGCTTGTCGATTCACTATGGTATAGTAGTTTATCTGTATATTATCTCATTTAATGATAATTTGGTAAGTTATCTTATCTTTTCTTCACTAAAGAAAGATGAACACTTCTTTATTTAGCTTTTGCTATAATGGGACTTTCTAGTTGCCTTCTCTACTACCTGCCTTGCTTTCTTGCATTGAGGATGCGGTATTTCCTCGTGTGTAGAAGTTGAGTTTGATGTTCATTTTGTTTCTCAATTGACTTATAAATATCTGAACTTCAAAATGGGAAGGGAAAAAGTAGATACTAGATAATTTCATGAGGTCTTTGATAATCATTTCTTTTAAGGTTGGCTGAGACTTGTCTATCGAGCATATTCACAGTGGTAAAAAGATTTACTTAATCTTGGTGCATGCAATTGTGTATGTTATGATTTGTAATTTGTCTTAGAATCTTATCTTTGTGCTAACTCTTTCGTGGGAAAAAATTCTGATGATTGCTAACCATGCATATAGAGATCATAATCGTATAGCAAGTTTCCTGGACATGCTTATAACTGGTTTAGATATTTAAGAGATTCTTTAGTTTGGTGTAGTAGTCGAGTTCAGTAATGGGTAAGCCTGTTGGTCGTATTACTATCTTGCTCCGTTACTTCTGTTGTATGTGTCATTTACATTATTATTTATTCTGAAGGAAGATTCCCAGGAGCAAGACCTTATTATATGTTAGATGCTTTATTTTATGATTATCAAATAGATTATGCAGAAAGCATCTAAATTTCTGTTTCTGCTTCCGTGAATTATTCAGCAGATAGTCTATTATTCTTGTGGAAACAAGATACTATGCCTTCCATAGTGCCTTATCATCCCAAAGCTGCAATTGATTTCTCTGTGTGATTTCAGTAAACCTTTTGGACGATTGATGATATATATGGTTGATTCTATGTTTTTGAATATGCAGTTTCTGGTGACGGTTGCACATCCTTTATATCTGTGAAGTTGAACATCACAAATGTTCCTGCAGATGGGTAACTACATGCTGTAACTTCTTATCAACGACTTTAATTCCTTAATTTTGAGATGCTAATGCAATAGGATTCAGCTATCTACTTGCTGAACCTGAACATCTGCAAGATTTATATATCAAGCTGCTATGATTTACTTGCAACTGTTTATCCTATTATTCCAAAAGGAAATAAGACTATAATGTGTTTGCTATTTACTTGCTGGCACTTATCCTCTGCTAGATTTGTTATATCAAGCTATTATGAGTTCATTATTGTCTTTGAATTCATTTTTCTATTTATTAAAATTTCAAATTCACCTTCTGAGTGTGGAAATTCTCTTTGATTTGTTTTTCTCAAAGTACCATGCCTGAAAATAGTTTTGAAATTTGACTATCATCTTCTGGCTGTTACTCTTGCCCCAGCTGGTAACTACTGTCTTGGGAAAAAAAATGTGCATCTTTCCATACATTTCTGAAATATTTTGTGCGTGCTTGTCCTGTTTATGTTTCATGCACATTTCATTTTTGCAATGTTTTCAAACTGGATGCATCTGATACTTATTTGTGGCTTCCAGCTCAAATCCTAGTCAGAGCATTGAGAAAACGTTTTCACTTGCAAGAGCGGACAGGGATTTTGTCAAAACAAGAATATGATGTTCAGGTTTGTCAGGAAGCAATGTAATGGTAATAATTATATGTTGTCCATGATTCAAATATGCCAATTGCTACAATGCTTATGATGGCTGTGCTATTGATGATTAGGCATGGTGCATGCTTCTTAACGACAAGGTGCCATTTAGGATGCAGTGGCCACAGTATGCAGATCTACAGGTCAATGGTATTACTTCTCATTAGTCCTTGGTTTGCTCACTCAGCCCCTTGGTCAAACGAATTTCCCCAGCAGCACCTGGGTTCCTCTGTTAATGTTCTTTTTTCTGGCCTTCACAATGAAGATGAACACATATGGTGCTACTGAAACATTATACTTTGTGTACAAGTGTCGAGTTAATTACTTGTGATAATAATACGCAGAAAAAATGTAATGCTAATGAAAACAATGAGAACAATAATAAGTATCTAAATGCAAATTCTAACGAATGATATACAGTGTACAAATCAAATCTAATTGTCTTTAGTTCATATATATCCTAAGGAGATGAGATCTTAACATTTCATCTTACTCCATATAGTGCCCGATCTATTAATATGAGAGACATATGTCGAAAGAGATATGAATTCAACTAAATATCACATATAATCTGTTAACTTTAATCACTATTATCTTATCTCAATAATTTATCATATCCGAATAAAATAATTGAATGATCGCGACTTATTATATTCTATCTTTGTACCAATATAGCATTCCACACTTTTTGCCATGTTAGAAGACACTATACATCCTATTCCCCACTCTTTTCCAGCAGCAAGAACATATCACATAAAATACTATGACTCACGTGTAGCCCCTTGCTAACCAAATAGATAATTGTATAGAATCGTGCATCTAGTCAAAAAGGCAACAAATAAACCAGACCATTGACAGGATCTCCCATTGCTGGATAAAAGAGCAGCACAAAATGGTAGAATGCATGAATGTCACACTGTCTGTATCTTAGAAGTTCCTCTTAATCGCCATATTACCATAATTATATACTCAGGTCCTGTCCAAAACTGATAGGAATAGTACCCCCATTTCTAAACAATAATCAGAATTGAATCTACGCATCTTAATTGCTATGGTAGATTCCTTAACTAGACCTAGACATAAGAACAATTAATTCATTAGGTATACATCATCCTGCTGATTATGATTTCTTCTATGCCCATAGCACAGACCTGGCCCTGATCATCGAAGAAATTTTATCAATAGTCGCCATGTTGTAATACCATAATTTAAAAATTAAATTTCTTATTTTATTTTATTATTTCTTTATTCAATTGTATTTATTTCATATTTTTTTTTTCTATTAATTTATTATATATAGAGTGGCAAGTTTCTATCCCATACACTTGAGATTGATGCCATCACATAGTAGCCCACTGTGTCTACCATAAACACAATATCGTCAATGTTCAGATTTAAGAAAATGCGATAAAGCAGAATGATTGCTAACTAATTAATACTTTCTATGATTCAAATCATATTATGAGCAATCGGATGGATAGTATCTACATAGGAATTCATATCATCTCTACCATCTCCTGAGAGGCTCTTCTCCCAGCCCGCATCACCATCTAGCTGTATACGGCATAGAGCAAAGACGTACATAACTGAAGCTGCTCACTATACTTCGATAATAAGATAAGTAAATTATCTAATGAGAAAACCTAGAAATAAAGGACGAAGAATAACGAGAAAGCATAAATGACTACATAGATTATATTATTTCCACCATTATCTATCCAGAGAACAGCAATATCCATGGATTAAAACTGACTGTGCTTTCAATAGTTTTGTTTAATGACTAAAACTTACACATGAGTCATTCAACATAACTCTTATAATCATCACAATCTCCATCATATAGGACTCCATATTCCACTCTCTTGTTAGCTTTGAGAAAGAGGACGAATCAATATACCAACCTTCCAACTCACATAATCTTTTCTACATATATCGGCCAATCCATTTAACACAAGACCTTTAGTTCGTTGATATATTAATAAAATAGTTGTAACCTACAACTTATATACGCCTATCATCATTATACTCACATCTCAGATAAGTTACATTACTGAACAATCACTATAGATAGAACTCAATAATCTGTCTAAGAAGTTCATATATGTAAGAAGAGAAAAATCTTAGATCCGAATAGATGAGCAATAACATCATATAAATTACTATAATATATTAGAAATATCCAACAAACACCATTATTCAGAAAGATAGTGAATATTTAAATGCTAGAGAGACTATCGAGCTTCCACATGCTGAAGCCACGAAGACCATGACCAATATACACAATCCGAATATCTCTAAGACTTGCTCCTCGAATAACTATAATAAGCGAGGTATTTAATTAAGATCTCTAGAATATGATAGTTAAGTAGAAGACTGCCAGAGAAACATACACGTTCTCCTACTAATAAAGATGGAAAATACCCTATATAGATACAATAAGTATATTAACGTAACATAGCTCGAAACACATATCGCAGAGAGCGTGCCTCACAGAATGTTCTCGAGAAGCCTATACTCCAATGATTTGCTCTCCCGCTATCCCTTTGGACATCGAGCGCCCTCTACGTCTCCTATATCTGTGCTCTTTCCAGACTATTCAAACTACCAAGCTACTTTCCACCTTCAATCCTCTTTCCATACTTTGTCTTCTCCAATTTTTTTTCTTTCCGCGAGATTCGTGTATTATGAGAGATACTTTTGGGAAGACATATGTAGTGTGCCATATGAAGGATGTACTTTATGGATTTTCCTGAAATAAGAAGTTTATATTCGTGCCCTCTGGCCCCAAACTGAGTGTTTCATTATCTAATTTTAATGTGAGCGATTGAACTGTCCTTAATAATTACTTTATTTGTACCCATCACTTCAGCATTATATGAATGTGGCGTGTCGTGCTGTTTATTAATCACCGCTTTATACACCGTTTACATTATTTAGAACTCCTCCCTCACAGAAGATGGTAGTCTCTCAACAAATTAAACACCAGTTTCACCGTCATTCATTGCCCACTTATATATTAGCCAACTCCCCAAACATGTCCAAGATAAAATGAGTTAGCAAGTAAGGAAACCTATAACATCCCATGAGAATAATTTACACCAACCCATAGTCTATTTCGCAATGCTTGCATCTTGGATCTGCATAGACCTAAATAGTTTTCAGGACATAACCCCTATTCTCTTTCAAATAATGAATTTCTCAAGACTAATCCACACACAATAATATCTACTGCCGGATGAGCAGATATGTCTTAAGAGAAGGAGATCCGCAACTAGACCAGTGCGCTCACGTCAAAAATGGTTTAATAAGAGCAATAGTAGAACAGATGCCAATCAGAAAATGCGGAATTAGTAATAACATGTATTGATTGTTCTCTAATGTGATCATTTTCCTCGTCACAATCTACCGTCCATAGAGCGTAGTCACAATATACTGAATCTGTCGCTTGTTCAAACCTATGTTAAAAGACCACATAGATAAAAATATAATGCACTGGCCAACCTACATTTCTTAAGCAAACTCTGATCTCACTTAGCAGTTTGATTCTGTGCCTATTATGCTACTGAATGAGCCCATACTAGAAAATCTTCACTGTACTTCGTTCCCAAGCATAAAAACTGAAACTATTCTTAATCGCACTATCTCACTCAAACTCAGAATGACAACTCAATCATTAACCACGAGATACATCCTATATATATGAGCCTCAATGAACTTAGATACCCAACTCCCATTGGCCTATAAATGAAACCGGCAACTCGAAAAGTTTCTCATAATATAGCGTTGAAACTTCTTAGGATCTACATTGTTTGCACTATATCATTCCAATATAGAACTCTCATCCTATTAGTGTAGCAATTAACTTCCTTGACTATACACCATAATAGCATAACATAAAGACAAACGAATCCCATGTCATATCGAAAAGACTTATTAGAAAAAATATATTAATGTTTCACAGAAACACAATAATAACACATTCTTTCTGCCTTTTCAGACTTTACTAAAGATTTACCCTCCTCTGTTGATTAAACTACTAAACAGTTCAATGCAAGTTATTCCTGAGCGCCAATTCCACCTTTAAAAGATTAGTACTGTCTGAGGACTCTGCTCTTCTTAGTTCAATAAATACATTGTATCGCTTCTACTTCACTAACTTACACCATTCAAATCAATTCAAGATACAAAAATATATCTAAAATGTACTAAATGCCAAGTACACAATCCCGAAAATGTCTTGTACCGTACCTTCCTATCAGAAAAAGAATAACCTTACTCGCAATCATTCCCTATATAGTGTACCTAAGAATACCCTAATATATTACATTTCTCGAAAAGCTAAACCTTGCCTTAATAACAACACCAATTCCTGTAGCAAATAGTCATTTTAAAATCCCGGCACATTATCCACTTTAAGCCCCTCCATCATAGACATACTAGACCATGGATAATTAGTAAATTCAACCAATTTCTAAGGGATTGAGTTTCGTTTTCCTACACTATTCTGCATAAACCTTTGCTCTGTACCCAAAATATTAGACTGAAAAGTGCCATTTGCCACCATTTTTCCCCAATTTTCAATTTAGTTTCTAGCTAATACAAATAATAGTATTAGTATCAATCCTAGATAGCCGCAATGCCCTGTACAATCATGCGCTCTCTGATGATACCCAGTCCTATCATTTGCTTTCCCTACATCAATTGGATACCTCCAAGGAATATTTCCATGCCCAGAATTTTTTTCTCTTTTCTGTATACAATAAATGAGATTAAAGTTAATGATAAGTAGTTGTATTAAGAAAAAGATTGGTAATAATTTCCAACATATCTATATCGTTGGGTTATGTGTTTGTGTGTCCCATGTTAAACATGTTATAGATGATATCCATTGTTGGTCATTGTTTGTGATTGCGAATCTCATGTGTGACGCATACGGTTTTTTCTTCTTGGAGTGCTTAATATTTGTGCTCATCTTAGAACTAAGAAAGTATATATATATCATGCTTCAGAGTGGAGATGAGGTCTAAGAATGAAGTGGCTGGAAGATTTAAGCACTGTGCACACATGCTTTTGATCTTGAATGTTTGTGGAAATGAACCAACGCTCGAGGAAGGTAACTAAATATGAAATGTTTCATTTCTTTTTTTCTTCCTTTAACTTTGAGAGAGGATTTTTTTCTGTACATTCCTTAACTATTGCTGATAGAATATATTTGGTTCTTATTATGTAAAAGGAGGTACATCCAAGTCAGCTAACTCGCGTTACTTTTATTTATAATGTGTTCTTCACTTCCCTATATGTTTTTGAATGCTATTTGTGAATGCAGTGCAATGTCCTATCTGTCTGAAGAACTACTCTTTGGAGAAAATCATAATTGATCCGTATTTCACCGAATCACATCAAAGGTATTGTCTCATTATGCCTAGAGGCCGAGCTGTCACTTCTTTCCAAGTTTATGCATATAATGCTTCCTCAAATATGTCTTACAGATGAGAAATTGTGGAGAAGACGTGGCAGAGATTGAGGTGAAGCCTGATGGCTCTTGGCGTGCCAAGGCAGAGGGTGATCGTAAGGGTCTTGGAGCTTGGGTTATGGCATTTGCCTGATGGTAGCATCTGTGCATCTGTGGATGCGGAGTCAAAACCAAAAGTGGAACTTAAACCAATAAAACAGGAAGTTGGCTCTGATAGTAATGCTGGTCTTAAACTAGGAATTAAAAAAACCGAAATGGTTGCTGGGAATTCCATAAACCAGATAATATGCAGGGGATCATAACTGCAAATAGATTTGATGAAAACTTTGAGAACAATGGTCAGAATGTAATTCCTATGAGCAGCAGTGCCACTGGCAGTGGCAGAGATTGTGAGGATGGTAGTGTTAATCAGGTTGGTGGGGGAAACCTTGAGTTTTCGACAGTCAATGGTATTGAGTACGAGTCGATTCCCTTGAACATTGATCCAACACATGGATTTAGTGATAGAATGACGTCTGCACCAGCTGGGAGGCTGAAGTAATTGTCCTCAGTGATTCAGAAGAAGAAATTGAACCTCTAATGTCTTCTGAAGCTGGTTACAAGAACACTGGACCAGATACTGGTGGAGTCCCATTTCCAGCTGCTCAGCATGGGATTCCTGATTCTTATTATGAACATCCTGCTCTTGGTAATGTTGGAAGTTCATGTCTTGGTCTTTACAACACAAATGATGACGACTTTGGGGTTAATATGTGGACATTACCTTCTGGTAGTCAGGGAGGTCCTGGTTTTCAGCTATTTGGTTCTGACGTGGACGTTTCTGAGGCACTAGTTGAAATGCAGCATGGTTCTCTCAATTGCTCATCATCTATTAATGGCTATGCGTTGACTGCAGAGACTGCCATGGGATCTGCCGCACTTGTCTCTGAGTCTAGTGTTCAACGGTCTAATACAAATGATGGCTTAGTGGATAATCCTTTGGCATTTAGTGGCAATGATCCTTCTCTTCAAATATTTCCCCACTAGGCCATCTGATGCATCAGCTGCGCCATCTGATTTAAGAGACCATCCAGATGTTTCAAACGGTATTCGTACTAAGGACTGGATTTCTCTCAGGCTCGGGGATGGTGTTGGAGCAGGTCAAGGTGAATCTGCAGCTGCAAGTGGTATTAATTCAGCACAACAATTACAATCAAAGGATAATACCTTGGACTCATTAGCAGACAATGGTATGCGATGTCACTCTCTCTCTTAGTAGGTTGATGTCACCTCAGTTCTTGACGGCATTTCTTGAATCTCTCTCGCATTATGAATAATTTTACATGCAGTATTTCTTGCGCCTCAGACTTTGACCTCCTTTGAAGATGTTACCATGCCTCTTTTGCTATCTAATATTTTCATTTTCTTTAATCTTTTGTTGGCAGCATCTTTGTTGCTTGGGATGAACGACAATAGGTCTGGTAAGACAAGTAGGGAGAGATCAGATAGTCCTTTTACATTTCCTCGTCAACGGCGCTCTGTAAGACCAAGATTATATCTATCTATTGATTCAGATTCTGAGTGAAGTTGGGTTACCATATCCCGGGGAAATGAGTTCAAGTTCCTCAGGAACACTACCAGATGCATCACATATAAAGAACCTTTCCAGAAGCACAAGCATTGATGTACTGTTGCTGCCTAGTCGATCTGTGAATACCAATTAATGAAGCTAAATATAATGCCTGCATTTGGAAAACAGTGCTTCTCTGGTGACTTAATACCGTTTTGCTGCCACCAGACGAATTGCTTTTGATTGCTGAGCTATGTACCCTGTGTTTTTTCCAGAATTGAATCTCCTAATGCCTGGTATTTTTCCTGATCCAGGGTCCGTCCATCAGAACAGGTTGGGAAGTAACATTTTTCCCCTTGCTTCTTGGTGAATTGCACGTCTAGTGCTTGCAAATTGTACATCTGATAGTTATATTATTGGGAAAATTGAAAGTTAGTTGTATTAGTTTTGGTTGTAGTTGCGGAGGGGGAAGGCTTAGCTTTAGGGATATTATGCTCTTGATCGTAAACGAGGGCTGCCTGTATATCTCATCACGAAAAATCAATAATTTTATAGGAATATTAGTTTATATGATCGATTTTGCTTTCTATAGTTATCCCAGAATTTGCATGTATGATTTCTGGAATGGGCTGGCTGGCTGCAGTTTGTCCCCATTTACCCATTTGTATTGTTTTATAAATGGAATCAGCGTTGGAACAGATTGAAGATTTTGAAGTGGAGAATTGATTAAACAAAAGCCGAAAGATATAAAATCAAACTGGAAGCAAACAATTGTTCTCCATGTGTATTGAATTTTTGGATCAATTTAAAATATATGTAGTTGCATTCCATTCATAAAATTATGTGTGCGAGAATCATGTGTCACCATTGCAAGTTTATTAGAAAGGGAAAAAAAATATACACTGACCGTTGCTTTTCAAGCTTAAGCCGGAAAGGGGTGGATCAATGGATGCTAAGTATTTCTTAGGCTACTTGTCCGCCTGTTGCATGGGCCCTCCGCCCTCAGCACACATCTTAGCATGGTTAGGTTTCTCATAATCTCTTGCCTTGGGCCGTCTGTATTAACCAACCTTTATGTATTAGAAAAGGATATATATTAACCAACTTCTGGTTCAATGATCTCGTACAAGAAAAGAGAAAATGTCACAGAAAGCAACCTTGGCTGTTAAAGAGAAGACGGCAACTTTGGTCATTCAGATGACGGAAAATAACAACCAAAAGGAGACTACAGAGTGAGCGTAGTATCTCAGGAGAAATGAGGGAAAAGAGTGGGAACTTTCTCCTTCTCCAACACATGTTTCATCATCTCTCCTCACAACTTTTTTTCATTACTCTCACCAGACAGCACTGAGTGTGGTATTTCTTTAATTTTGTTCTCAATTTCTTTTACCCGACACCTTTCTTTTTTCATCAACATCCTTGAACCAGACAAATCATGAAGAATAAACAAGTTGCACCACTTTGATCAAATAGAAGCCAATGATATTTGCAGAGATGAATTGAAGAAACAGTACAAATTTAGTAAACTCTCTATTTTGTCCCCAAAATTCCTGTGCCCAATAAAAAACCGACTGTTCAGGAGAATGAGGCAGGTTGTACTGCCTTAGCATCACAATTTTTCCTTCAACATTTTCATCAGATACAAGGCATTAGAGAAGGAATAAATATGAGAAAGATAGTGGGTACTCAAATTACCTCATCTCTGAACCAGATAATCATGCTCCATATGTTCAGGTCACCCATGATTTGTAAAATGTAAGTTAACCCTGGTATCCAACTTATACTGTTTCTCCCAAGACCTGTTGTTTCTTGGATGTTATCTAGCATGTTTCTTTTAAGGGTGTGGTGCAAACCACCAGATAAGTTCACCTCCAACAATCTATATGTGAAAGCAAAAGAGCACTGCCGTATCAGTTCTTAATCATATGTATGCCCATCCAGTCATCCTCCCGCAGTACTAACAGATTTAGAGTGCCGGAAGCTCTCACAACCTGGGCAGTTGTGCAGGCTTTCATGAATGTAAATGTCACAATCAAGGCAAAAGTATTGCTTGCATTTTGGACAAGAAACACAAGAAGCTGGCATGTTTCCTGCATCAACAAAAGCAGATCCAGGTTAGGGATAAAGAATATCATGGAAAATCCAAGTAGCCTGTCTATATGGAAACTTCAGGAATGGGAATAGATTAGTTAAGAATTGTTCTACTGTGATAGAACTATAGAATAAGTAATTCTAATTTCTATACAATCTTAGCTCAGTTGATTTTCTTACAAGTTGGTATATATGCTTACATTTGTCTGGTGACTAAGGAAACAATACGTATGCATCACTATTAGAGTCGAGAGAAGCATGAAACAAAAGGTCACTTGGTAGATGAACTTGACTCTAGAGACATTCATGCCTACTTAATTAAGGAGCTAATTTGTTTCTACTGTTTCCAACTCTTACAACAAATAAGCTCTGTAATAAACGAAGAGCACCTAAACTGAGGTTAAACTACCTCATTTTAAACCCACAGGCGATGGAGAAATTAAGCAAGGCAAGTTGCAGGTGTCATTATTAATGATCGAGAAAAACCAGTGGCTCAACAATCAAACTACAATTCCACTTCTCACGGTGATATTTATATTGATGGATTTGAAATCATAAACTTCAAATCCCTTGAAACAAATCCTCTGAATTTGTTTAGATAATTCTAAATTCAACAAATTCAAAGGATTTCAAATCCCTACTAACAAATTATTTAGATTAATTTGGATAATTGTGAATTCAAAGAATTTCAAATCCTTCGGCTCTAAATTTAAATCATGTATTGCTAAATAATGGATTTCAAATTCTTCTGATATAGAGTTCATTTGAAATCCTTCTTTCAAGTCCAAATCTATGGCAGCATCAATGCAGTTATTACATTTTTTTATGCAGGCTCCAAATGGAATTATAGGCATTTCAGAGTTCAGGAACAATAAAATTGAGCTTTTCAGTTAACACTTACCAGGATTTAGGAGACTTTGTTGGCAACCAAAGCAATTCTTTGGAAGATGTCTTGGATCACTCAAAACTGATGGTGACACATCATCAAATGGAGTTATAGGGAACAAGTGGTGATAAGATCTTGCCAAATGGGGTGAAGAAACGAGGGTCAGTCCACATATTTGGCATTCTGTAGGCAAGTCACAAATGCGTGCTTTGCATCTTGGGCAAGTGTAGCCTCCACCAACCTTAGCCTCTTTATGACAAGAACAGATTGAAATTACACCTTCTGCTGCTCTTTGAGGAAAACCCATCTTAATCAAATTTGCAACTGCAAATTCGGCTATAGCTGGAGGTGGCGGTGCATGCTCAAAGACCAATTCTTTTAAGTGAGACTGCCATAGAAACATTTGTGAATTAGATAAAATATGCTAATATAATTTGGAAATATTTAATGTTTCAGTCTTCCCTTAACATTGATGAGAAAGGAGTTTCACAGGATATAGTTAATGAATGTCTGTCACTCTCCTTCTATCTTGGTCATTACTTACATCAATTATAACTCTAAACATCATTCAAACATTCACAAATGCAGCTCACCTCATCTAATGCCACAGAGTATGATCCACCAGTTTCTTGACAAAGATGTTTGCAAATGTAGACCTCAGCAGAGAGACCAATAACCGAGCATCTGACCTTAGAAGCCTTGCACTTCTGTATGGTCTCCATAATATCACCTGGATCACAAGTACTAAGAGCAGAATATAAAATAAGAACTTCACGGTGACCATATGTGGGAATCTGATTTAGGAGGCTCTGCACAAGATCCAGGCCATTTTGGAGAGATGCATCACCCGAGCTTGTCAATTTACCCATCAAAACTTTGATATGTGACTCCGGACTCCCACCGAGGTCTGTTAGGGAATGTGCAACCCCATCTTTCAATGTCACTATTCCAATTTGACTCAAGGGATTTTGATCGAAGAACTCCCTGATGAAAGCCTCCACTTGTCGAGCAACAACAACCATTCGGCTGGGTTTATAATCCATCTCTCCAGCTGCCTGCATGTCAAATACCAAATGCTTCATAATTTATGAAAATACTAAACAAAACCGTTCCATGAAAATGGAAAAATCCTCAAAGTAAGTTTGATTTAGTGGCCAACTTTGGTGCTGTCGTACAGTTTCCTACTGAAAGAATACTTCCAGAAACTGATAAAAGAGTATTATATTCTCATACAAGGTCACTTCACTTGCTAAAAACTTAAAGAATTATAGTGGGATGTAGTCATCAGTATGATTGCTTTACAGAACAGTTGCAACAAGTTTCTTACGATATCATCCTTATCAGTACTTTATTGACTACAAAAGATGATTCAGATAAACCCTATAAACCAATCAAGCCGTAAAGAATTATACTCTCTTGAGGCACTTGTCTATCAGGCTTCTCTACAAATATCCTAATTCCAAAATCGGGTTAAACAAATAAATGCAGTGCATTCTATCAAAATCATCATCAAAGTTACTTATATATATCTAGCATCCTGAAGTCTCTTTGTCATATAAATCCAGTCTTAGAATTTTGAAGTATCTACTAAATCATACAAATCCAGTCCTTTGTCACGTATCTAATAAATCTACAAGATTTCAACTGTAAAAAGAAGATAATGTTTTTTCACAAGTAATGACTAATAACCAAATCGGAGAACCAAATTTTGATTGTCATTCATCCTAAATTAGTTGATTAAGTGTAGGGAAGCAACAAGAAACAACTTATTGTATTCATTGAACTTCCACTACAGCTAAATCATTATACACATACCCGGGAAAGATCGATCATGATGTATAGATAACGAATCAGTCCTTTCTGAATTCGGGCAGCTGTCGTTGTGCGAAGACGTCGGCGATACTGAGCGTGGTAAAGACTTTTATTATCAATAGGCCGGAGAAGCCCAGATTCATCCTCTTGCAGAGACTCCCATGACCGCTCGTCTGCATAAGTCCTCTCCCAAGCATCATGGCCCCTACCATCTGCATCATCGTCATCTTCCTCCTCTTCTTCCCTGTTAAACCGCCTCTCTCCATCATTACTTTCTTTTTGCAACATATTCTAAACTCTTCTTCGGAAAGAAATAAAACAACACATATATTAGTTGAAAATAGTAAATCCTACAAAAAATAAGACAAGACAGATCCACAATTTAAACATTGCAGCACACCCCTACTGGAAAATATTGCAAAAAACAAAGATCCCCATACACCATTGTCTTAACTTGCTCAGCCAAGCCTATAATTCCTACTGTAAATACAGGCAACCTGAGAGAGAAACTACTCTTTTGTCTTCTGACAAATCCCACATCACTGAATAACTCAACACAAAAAATAACCTTTGTGTTTTAATTAACATTGCATCTTATACAACAAACCCAGAAAAATCACTGAGCTCAGCATACTTGATAGTAATACAGACTGAAAGCTAGACAGCTGTAGCGCACATTTCTTCATGCCCGAACAATAAAATCAAAACAATTAGCATTGTACCTTATACAAGAAAACCCAGACAAATCACTTAGCTCAGCATACTTGAAATACTGCAGAGCTAAACTGCTGCAGGCCACATTTCTTCAAACCCAGAACAATCAAAAGCAAAACACACAAAATAAAAGTCAATAAAACCGAAGAAGGTTTCTACCTCCAGAAGCCACAAATTGTCCAGACCCGCCAACCCGCCCAAGAGAAATTGGATTCGCAGGAAGTGTTCAGGGATTTGGTGAGGGTATAGACTACTAACAAAACGGGTCAAGACGAGTTCTTTTTCTGATGTAAACGGGTCGAAGTATGATCAGTAGAAAAAGCTTGAATTGGGAAAGACGATTCCATGTTTCCAAAGGATTTTCCATTTCTCCTGTTTTGGGCCTTTCTTTGGACCAATTGGAGAATACGGGTCGACCCATTTGGAAAATTGCGATCCAATGTAGCTGTAGTTTAAATGGGATGGGCTGATATGGAGAAAATATCACTTTTGGTCCCTTAAATGACGTTTATTCGTATTTAGCATCTTAAGTTCCACACTCAGATAAGGTTTGTTTGGTTCAAATAATAAATAAAAAAAAAAGAGTAAAACGGCTACGGGAAGAAAATAATAACAATTTTTCTTCAAATAGTTTGGTATGATTGAAAATAAAGTAAATCCCGAATACTCATTCTTTTGGTACAGGAAAATAAATTGAGAAAAAATACTATTTTTTATAATTTTACTAATTAGTCATTTCTCTTTTTTTTTTGTATCAAAATATAAATAAGTTCATGTTATACTCAAATAAATTTTAGCATATAAAAAAATTATAAATCTCGTTCAAACAAAACAAGAATATGGTTTACTAATAAAAAATATTCGTTTAAATGAGTATTGTTTATTTCTAAATTACTTAATTTAAATAAAATAAGAAATGGGTAATGGGTAATCTTTGTTGCTATGCCTATTGCCATCATTTTTACCTAATGTAGACAAGCGTTTCTTATTGGTTGCAAACAAATAGTTTAAGTGGTTATAAGTCTCAAGACTTCTCTATAGTGAGACGCCTTTTCAGAATAAAGCCGTGAAGCTTATACGAAATTAGAATGGTCAATACCTCACGTAACGAAATACCGATCAAGTTGCAAGCGCTTCATTACATAATTCTTCTCCCTGTCCCTTCTTATTTTTCTTTTCCCATTATTATTGTGGGAAAAAATAATAATAATAATAACATGTAGATAAAATTATTAAATGATCACATTATCTAAATATTTAAAAGATGTGAAAAGGATAATCATTTCATATTTCTATTTAAAACACCTATTTTGTATAAGTCTTGTACCTGAATTTTTTTTTTTTTTTATATATACCAGTAGTCATTAATGCACGTGGTTCTCGTGAGTATAAAAAAAATATGATGTGAGTTTAAGAGTTTTTTTTTTTTCGTAAAAACAACAATCATGACTTGAGAGTGAAAAAAAAAAGTCTGCTAAAGAAAAAAAAGTAAGGTAACAGAGAAAAAAAATATATTATAATTGTCAATTTAATAAAAAAAATTATAAGTAAAAGAAATATGAAGAAGTTTGATGTATGAAAAATCATGGAGTAGTGGGTGAGATAAACAAAATGTAATTGCGAAATTATTAAAAACAAATAAAATTACTATTCTAACTAATTTTTTTCTTTAAAGAAAAAAGTGAATCAAGGGTACATTCTGAGCATTCTAAAGTTGGTACAAATGAGTTTTCTTTTATAATAGTATAGATATATATAAATTGATGACAATGAGATCAAATCCAGAACCTCTTATTTAACTTGACTTCAATACTATATTAAATGACTACCTTATCAAAAAATTTAAACTATTAAAGAGAAAAAATATTTAATATTTAATATTTTGACAGAAATTCCTTTACGGTGTGTTTGGATTTGAATGAAATATCTGGAGAAATAATTTCAACTAACTCTATTCGAAAAAAATTTGAAATCGATATATATTGATTAAAACTTATTTTAGAATAAAAATGAAAGGATTTGAAATCCTTTAGATTTGAAATCATCCAAACATATTCAAATAATTTGTTATGAATGAATTCAAATCCTTAAATCCAAATGGAACCTTAAAATCTAGTTCTATTCTTCCATGAATTGGGCAAAAAATAAAACTCAAAATAAAAATTTAAAAAAGTTGCTCTTATGTAGAGATTGCAGATATACTCGTATAACATATGATATAAATGTTGACACGACTGCAAATTAATCTTAAACATGACTTTGACTTGATATCAATAAATTAGCTATAGCTATAGTTTTCAAATACTAAACTCTTTAGGCAATTCTTAGTACATAAGCAGCACAATTAAATTTAATACTCCTATCTATTATAATAAATGTTTGGCATAGATTCCAAGTTATCTTAGATATTACTTTTTTAATTAATTAATATGGGTAGGTATGTGGATAATTAAACAAACATTGACCATTATTTTGTATTTAAAATAATAGATTAGTCATGACAAGTTTTAGGGGACGAGATATTTATATATATATATATATATACTCCTCTTTGTTATAATTATTATATTATTATTTGTGGCGGCAGTTATAATATTCGAACATATTTTAAATTTTAAATATTATATTAAATTATTATATAATTAGTTTATGTCTATGCACATTTATATATATTTGATTCGGGACGAGGTCCTCAACAATTTGATGATGATTAGGCAATAATTTATTTGTTGATGATTTGACTTTTTGGGTACGAGTTCGAGTAATTATCCTGATTTGAATGGGTAATGTTGGTCTGAAATACAAATTGTTAGACTTGCTGTAAGGGAGTTCCAATTAAAACCCTCGATGCTTAAATTGGTATTAAACTCGAGATTATAAGTGTCATTATCTGATAGTAATAAAATGCATACCTTGTGAAATGATTTAACTGGTTTTTATACAAGGAAGGGGTCTTCTTTGTAATTATATTAATTGAAAATAACTACACCTTACTGTTAAAATAGGAACGATTAAATTATTCTTAGAATTATAAAATGAGTAAGATTTTAATTTTTATTTTTCAAATATATGTATCAAACACAATGAATACCACGTCAGCATATTGCGTGGCATCATCATCACCATATCTGTGCTTGAGATTAAGAATAGGTAAGAATGCCAACACATTTTGGATAATACATTCCTCACGTCACAAAAATACTTCTGAAAATATATTTATTTTTTATTAAATGCATATAGTTTAAATGTTTTGAATAGTTAGATCATGTATATTAAATCACCATATTATTTATAATTTTATTCAAATTGATCATAAAATAAGGAATCATACATCATGATAATAGTAGTTATTTACGATATTAACATGTATTCGAAATTTGTTCTTAAAGTATGTTTCAAGCTAAAATATTCAATTTTTTTTTTTAAAATATCCAAAAACTCGAGAGAAAAATGTAAAGTTTAATATAGAATGTTGATGAGAAATATAGAATACTCCAGAAACTTGAGAGAAAAAATATTTGAGCATATCCATCACCACTTTTACAATTATTTTAAGTCAATTATTATAATTATCAAAAATATTTTTTTTAAGAGTATATTGATAATTTTAAGTATACCAACATATTATGATTACAGTATATCAATATTTATAAATTGGTAGCCAAATACAAGACAAATAAAGCGACAACATTCTATTATTAAAAATAAGGGTAAATTACATCTACCTCCCATGAGGTTTGGCATAATTACAAATACCCCCTCGTTGTTTGAAAAATTACAAATACCCCCTAATATTTGATAAAATTATGTAATCCTTGTATGGAGGCATAGAAATGTCAACTTTGCCCTTACAATATTTTTTTATTTTTTCTAGAAAAATTAAAATCTTATAAAATATTAAATGGGATGGATGAAAAAAATTTAAAAATTATAAAAAAAATTATCGCCTTAGTCGATAAAAAAATATTTAAAAAAAAAATAAATAAAATTATAAATTTTAATTCATAAGGGTATTTTGGTCATTTCACTATAAAAAATGCATAGATTGGGGTAATTGTTAGACGGTCGTTAAAATTAAGGGGGTATTTATAATTTTTCAAACAATGAGGGGGTATTTGTAATTATGCCAAACCTCAGGGGAGGCAGATATAAATTTACCCTAAAAATAAACTAAATACCTACATTCGTAAGATTCGAACATACAATCTTAACTACTATTAATTAACAAAATATGTATGAACTAAGATATCTTTAAATATACTTAACTTTCTTTATAATCTTATCAAAATTGTTTTTATTTATTTATATATCTAATATTAAGACTTATTTTATTATAACTTTTTATTAAATTAAATAAGTATCGTAAAAATTTCGGCATAAAAATGGGTGGGGGGATACGTGTTCTAACCAAAGAGGGCAAATTGTGGTCCCCAATCCCAATTTCGCCAGTTCATGAAGTTTAGTTTAGTTGACAGAATGTTCTATACTTTTAAAGTTATGAATTCAGATTTTATAAGATGTTATTATATGTTAATAATATGTGTTATTTTATTTAATAATAACTATTTAATATTAATAATTAGTATATAATATCATAATTATCATTATATATAAATATTTTAATATTGATAATTATAAATCAAGTTTTTTATTTGAATAATATCTATCGCTTTTCATTTCTTGAAAAAATAAAAATAAAAATCCCGTACTCGCTCTGCTCTAAAATTTCAATTTGGCAAGCTTCATAGCTTGTTAAAAAACACTACGCAATTCTCAGCTCTCTCCATTTTGGGTAAAAGGAAAACCTCCATACCAGAAGATGCAGAAATTGTTTGCAGTGAGGTCCCTGACTTCTTCGTTATTCAAGAAACACTCCCGGCATGCTGCTGCTGCTTTCTCCACATCCCTCCTCTTTGATGATACCCAGAAACAGGTCTTGATTGTGTGCGATTTTGATGTGTGTATGAGCCTGTGTACATATATATATGTTTATTTATCGCACGCGAACGTCGTATGTTTTGATGAGTATTTTTCAGCTGTTTATAAGTTATTTTTAAATTGATTGAGGCTTGCTGCAATTGCTGCTTCAAAAAATTACAAACAATGGTCAATCGTGTTCTTGTTTTTTTCCCCCTTCCTTTCTCAAGTTGTTTCTGCTGTCCGTATATAATGTTTGCATCCTGTTTTGGTAAAAGTGGCTTTGTTGTTTATTTTTGGATAATTAAAGTGGTATTAGTTAATGGTTAATTTATTCAAATTTCTCTTAGACGGGTTATCGATTTTTGACAAGATTGCCGAAAGAGTTTTAATTGTTTGGTTGTTTGCATGTATTAACATATATTTATTGCAGACTCACAAAATCGTGGTTACTGCAATATATGATTAATCAGAAAAAGAAATATCGAACTTTGAAATTGTTACATTGTAACAAATACTTGTTGCGTGGTATAGGATTTCCAGGTGCGCGTTTCTAGATGAGATTACGTTTAGCAAAGTTTTTATTGAAATGTTTTGTTTTTAAATCCGATATGTTCTTTCATGGTTCAATGCCTGGATCACGGATTCTATCCGTTCCAATGCTAATTAATACCTTTTGAATCACGTGGGCCCCTTTTTCTTATTGAAAGTAGAGGCATGTGGTTTATCTTGGAGGATTAACTAGTGGGTCAATGATTGCACTGCATGTCTGCCAAGACTAGATAATCAGTATATATCAAGAACTGCATTTGTCATGTTATTTTCCATTTTTGTTCATAATTCTTACTTTGTTGTATTGAGGAGGTTTTGAATTCCACTAACTCCGAGATTATGAAATATATTTATTTAGAAGCTGTATGTGCTTTTCATTTGCATTTTCTTGAATTGCAGGACTAACATTGTATGCTCTTTTTTAAATTTCATTCACATGGTTCTTCGAACACCTTATCAACCAGCGATCCTTAAAGTTATGTTCTCGTTTGCCATTGTGTCTCAACTTTACTTACTGCTTAAAATCTCTCTTTTCCTTTCTTTGTTTCTTTTTGGTATGTCAAAGTTTAAAGAAAGTGTGGCTCAGTTTGCTCAAGAAAACATTGCCCCTCACGCCTCAAAAATAGACAGATCAAATTATTTTCCAGAGGTTATATAGTGTAATCCTTTTTTTTTTTGTACATACAACACTGAATACAATCAGATGAATATTGACTTAATTACATCTTACAATTGTAGGAAGTTAATTTGTGGAAACTGATGGGGGATTTTAATCTCCATGGAATCACTGCCCCAGGTATGATGTTTCAGTATGACAATTTCTTCAACACTACTTTCTGTTGATCTGTTCTGTAGGTGAAATGTTTTATGGTGCAAAAATGAAAATTCAAGAACGTCGCATGCTTTGGTTTTGCAATTTTTTTCATCAAATCCAGTTTCCGGCCTTTCAGTTTAGGATTCAAAGTGAAAAAGAGTAACTTTGGACTTCATGTTATCTCCTTATTAATACTGTGGTTGATCTTCATTTTGGTCATACCTTGGTTTCCTCTGTTCACCTAGGATATATTTTATCAATGTATTCTTTGTTTAAGAAAGTGTCAGATTTCAGTTCAAAGTTGCATGTTTACAGTTGTTGATAGCATCTTGAAATTTCCGAGTGGCTGTGAATATTGTTTGATCTCATTTTGAAAACTCGGCTACTGTTCTCCTTTAGATTCAGTTTGTCCATGCCTAAAATCTTTTGGAAAAACAGATAATATTCTTGTAGGAAATACTAGGATTGTTAATACCTACTTAGTTAACTTGGCTTCTCTTCAGTGTGTTTTGTTCTGGCTCTGCATCTTAACTGCTGTCAAGGGAAGCCAATGAAGAAGGAGGTAAAATTTGATAGTTGAGGTTAAATGAGACAGTTTGGTTCATATGCTGTTGAAATCATTTCAAAGTTCTTGTTGAGACATTACTTATTTCATGAATCCTGGACTAGCTAATCAATCCAATCCTAAGTCTGTAGGACCTGAAAAGAGTAGTCTGAACTCATTTCAAATTCTGGCCATTAATGTTTCCTTAATTTGTTGCTAGCATTTAATATGAGAACTCCTTTTGGATAGGTTGGTCACTCTATAAAGGATTCCTCGATTTATTTCTATTTCCTTGTTTTCTCAATCCCGTTCTGTATTTGCTCTTGGAAGGAGAAAGAAATTATTATTATCTGGAAAAGAGCAAATTTAGTGGGAAAAGATTCTTCCAAGACAATGATGTCTCCCCATATTGAGTTATCATTTACACTGTTACATGTTCTATAACATGATGGAACATATACAGTTTAGTGAGAAAGTGATATCAGTGATTTGTGTTCCGTTACTTCCACAAGCAGCTTGGAAAAATTTGTCCGCTAAAACATCCTAGTTTTGGATGTTCATTCTCCAAATTCACAAAATGCATCTAACATCCAGTTTGGACATTAACAGAGGAATATGGAGGACTGGGCCTTGGCTATTTGTACCACTGCATAGCTATGGAGGAAATTAGCCGTGCTTCAGGGTCAGTTGGTCTGTCATATGGTGCACATTCTAACCTATGCATCAATCAGTTGGTAATTACTTTACCTCAAGTTCAGTTACCATTTGAACCATTTACCAAAACTCTTAAGGTCTGTAACTTTGATGTTTGAAGGTCAGGAATGGAACTGCTGCTCAAAAGCAAAAGTACTTGCCAAAGGTTTTACTTCCATCTCACAGTTCATTGCTCTATGTACTATCATGGCTAAAATTTTATTTGTAATTTTCAAGATTGAAATTGTTTGCAGTCTCCACATCTTTGTTAAGTTGATAAGTGTGAGAGATTTAATAGTTTAACCAGACAATAACACCAGGAACACTGAATTAATTCTGGATTTAGATTATTAAATAGGAACAAATTGTTTGTTACCTTTTCTTCTGATGAAAAATAATGGCCTCATTAATGAAAGTTCTATACTGCCTAAATTTCCAATTTGGAGTTTAAGACAATGTAGTAACGCTGTAGATAGTTCAGAGATTCAGTAGGTGTAGTCGAATGACTGCACAGCTGCTACCACAGTTTCATTTGCAATTTTTTATTATCTTCTTGCCTGTTCTCATTTATCCTCTGGACCTATGCCATGTTCATTTGTCAGTATCATGATATAGCTTTTCTTTCGGCATATATTTATGCATCTTATGGGTGGTATCTAACCTCTGTCGGGTAACTTTATTGATGAAGCTAATAAGTGGGGAGCATGTAGGAGCTCTTGCAATGAGTGAACCCAATGGTAATCCTTGTGAACTTGTCTTGTTCTTGACATACACAAGTTAGAGATTCTTAGTGAATTCCTATTATGGTGACCTGGTAACTATATTTGTATTACTTAGCTGGCTCGGATGTCGTTAGCATGAAATGCAAAGCCGATCGTGTTGATGGTGGTTACGTTCTAAATGGGAATAAGATGTGGTGCACGAATGGTCCTATTGCTCAGACACTGGTAATTTTCTTGAGAGACAAAATCCTTATTTCTGGCTTCATTTTCCAATTTACATCTTTTTGTTTTATTAAAATAAAAATGACACATGATGGATGGTATTTCCTGAGACAAATGCAAAGCAATCTGATAAACATAAGCATTTCATTTTCTGATAGGCCTGTTTGTTGCAAGACAACTGAGAATCACTTCACACTGCTTTGGTTGACTTGTTTCAATCATATCACTGTCTCATTGTTACTTAGATTGGATCAGGTTGTCTATGCAAAAACAGATATGACAGCTCGCTCAAAAGGAATAACAGCATTTATCATAGAGAAGGACATGCCTGGGTATGCACCTTTTGTTTACAGTGAAAATGCACTTGCATGTATATCTTTCATTTGTGAAAAGTTAATTTTGAGCCAAGATGGCTACAGCCAGACTAGATTTAACTTAGAGTTATCTCTAGGACGAGTTGGATTCTGCAGATATTCATTGGATGAGATTATTTGCTCTATGTGCGCTCTACACCATATAACCTTTAGATCTGGCAGACAAGAAAAATAAGGATAACCTATAGAGAATGTAAAAAGTGGTTTCCATTGCATTCAAACTACATTCCTTTTCTCTCAGTTGGTTAAAAGATGGACAGATCTTCTCACTTGGACTTTATTTACTGTTCTCAGCAGCTTAGATACAGGAAAGAAAAGATTCATGATGCATAATTTAGGAAATTCACAGTAGAGTTATTTTGAGAAGCTTTTGAATTTTGGGGCATTCTTTTGACTATGGATTTCTTTGTCTTTTTGGTTAATGCAGATTTAGTACCGCCCAGAAACTGGACAAACTTGGGATGCGTGGAAGTGATACGTAAGTGTGACGCTTAAGCATTTTTTGCCCTGTCTTGAATTTGTGTTCTTGTCTATTGGTAAGGAATGGCCTGATTATGGTCTATCATAATAATTGCAGATGTGAGCTCGTTTTTGAAAATTGCTTTGTTCCTGAAGAAAATGTTCTGGGTGAGGAAGGGAAAGGTATTCAACATGACTTTGATAGTGATACCAACTTGGCACTTAATTAGTATTTAAAACACCCGCACTCTTACTCCCTGCATAATTCCTTGGACAAAGTCATTCAGTAAAACAAAATTTGGAATTGCATTCAATTGTTTATATTTCAACTTGAAGAAAAAATGCTACATATGGGTCCATCTCGAGCTTCAGGGGTAAACCTTATTATCCTAATGCACTGGGGAGAAAAGGGATCCTCCACATTCATCATTAGACTTTCTTTCAATTATAATAAACTTTGCACTCTTCTTGTACTTCCTTCCAGTGGAATAAGAAGCAAATATAAGCAAACATGCTAATAAAGCGGATGGACAGTGATATATAGTAATGACTTGAAAAGGTTTCATTTGTTTCCATTGGTAACATGATAAATTACAGAAGTATTTGGCTGCAGGAAAAAAATAGTTCATAACTTCCATAACTTTATGACAAAGAAACTCATGATTTTCTGGGACATCTTGCTGGTTGATTTTAAATTTTTTAAGAGAAACTCTATTTTAAGGTGTATAAGTTTTTCCTATTACCCACCCGCTCAAAGCCTGACATAGTTGGTAGGGGAAGTGAGGGGCTTTTTTGCTTCATTCACTCTCTGTGGATTTCGTTTATGTTCTTGTAGTTATCGATAGTTTTCACGAGCTAATTCTTATGTCTGAAACATGACTTTTGTTTAGCGTTCAAAGTTCTTTGATAATAGTATGAACTCATAATCTGTATCAGGAGTTTATGTCATGATGTCGGGGTTAGATCTGGAGAGACTTGTTTTGGCAGCAGGGCCTCTTGGAATAATGCAGGCATGCCTTGATGTTGTTCTACCCTATATTAAACAGAGAGAACAATTCGGCAAACCGATTGGAGAATTTCAATTTATACAGGTACAGACAACCTCATGGAAAAGCACAATATTTTCCATGCTGCTTTATTGAAAGCCCGTTGCTGAGGTTTGTTGACTATATGCAGGGAAAGGTTGCTGACATGTATACTTCATTACAGTCTTCAAGGTGGAAATTTTGAATCATGTCATAACTGATGTAATTGGCTTTTGTCAAATCAAAACTGAGAAAATTTTCGATTCATTACAGGTCATATGTGTATTCGGTTGCTAGGGATTGTGACAGTGGAAATGTTAATCCAAAGGTGTGTATGATATCTCATTCATTTTCTTTGCTGTGTCCTAATTGAAATTTTTAAAGTTTTTTACATGCTGCTGTCCAGGACTGTGCTGGTGTTATACTCTGTGCAGCTGAAAGAGCCACGCAAGTTGCTCTTCAGGTATAAACTTCCGCTCCATTTTGTATTTCTTCAACTCATATAAGATCAAACACGGATATGGTATTTTTAATCTTTATCTTTACTAAATTATTAAGAAAAAAGAGCACAATGGGAAATAGGAAGAATCTTGATTAACTCGTGGATGTAATTTTGAAATGAAAATAGTGGGTACTTTTTAAGCTTGGTTCTGTTTCAGGCGATTCAATGTCTTGGTGGCAATGGTTATGTAAATGAATATCCAACTGGGCGTCTTCTCCGTGATGCCAAATTATATGAAATTGGAGCTGGAACCAGTGAAATTCGACGATTGATAATTGGTCGGGAGCTCTTTAAGGAACAGTGAGGGAGAAGTTGCACAAATGTTGTGATTGCAGAATCTTAAAATTCTTCTGATGGCACCTGCACTTGGCCTCACCCTGCTGCTCAAAATGTATGTGCCTTCTTATGCTCTTTATACTCGCAATGTAAACTGCAAAACTCGTCTTTGACAACAGAAGAAAAGGACACATTTATTCCTATTGATAAACAGATATCTTTCCTGCCTCTTAACTATCTGTCTCCAACAAATTTCTGTAAATTCTTTACCAGCTGCAAAAGAGATGAACTCTAGACCACTCAGAAATTCAATGGCAGATGAAAAAAAAAAAAAAAAATACCAAGATTTGAAGGAGTGGTGGTAGTTCTAAATTCACAACTCAATTCTGGTAGTATCTCAGTAGGTGACATCTTATGAGCATTTCGCATCTTGCCTTTTGCCATTCCTCTCCTATATGCAAGTATCCATAAAAGAAAAAGCGTTGCTACTGTAAATAACCCATCAACTTTACAGATGACAATCGCATTCTTCTGTTTTCATGCTCAATGCGATCATGATCATGATCATGATCTATACAGAAGCCCAGTTATAAGTGCTCGTTTATGGTTAGTCTCTTTATTTCCATGCTTAATGTTACCGCGATCATGTCTTTACTGAAAGTCCAGGACTAGTTTGTATTGCGATTGTTTCACCCAATGGTTATGGAGTTGAAGAATTCTGTGTGATAATGTTTGATCTGGATAGTTATTGCAGGAGTTTACTGCACAAAAGAACTGCTCGAGAAAGAAAGAACATGCACCTTCTTCTTTCACATTAAAATCTTAGTGAGGCTAAACCTCTGCTTTCACGAATTTAATCAGGTTTGACTAAATATGAGGTATTTTTTATATTAAAACTAAGAGGGAACACTAACGTAATAACGCATAGAACAAATTAGGACACTGTAATGAACCCTATTTTTAAATTCCCAAACAATAAAATTATGGAACTTATGAAATATTAGCTACGATAGGTTTGTAAATATTTGTTTAAAAGTAACGAGAATTTAATAAAATCTTAACAAATACTTGACGTCTCCTCACTGTCTTTTCAAGAAGCACGTATAAGATTAAAGGAGAACAATGTGCACAAGCAAACAAGTTAACAAAAGCACTCTCATGCAATGAAAAACAAGGAGAAACTTGTTTCTACTGTACAATATTGCATTCAAACCTAGTGATCGTGGATCCAAAAAGTAATTTGCAGAGGAGAAACTAGTAATAAATACTACAATGTTGGACGAAGTTTTATTGTAATTCATATGAAACTAACCTGGTAAAAAAATCAATCTAGAGCAGTCAAAGGATATACAAAAATTCTCTGAACCAAATGTAAATATGTGTTTTGTAATTTTGTTTTCCCATTATTTCTATACACGTTCATAGTGCATCAAAAAACAAGTCCTAAAAGCAACCTGCTGCATAACAACCTTGTACTACTTCCAGTTATCATTTCTCATCAAATTAGACACATCAATTCACACAATCCTCCAACATATAACTGTCTTGACCAGGAAATAAACATAAGGTTACAGCCATGAAAATTAACCAAAGTTTATCTAGTAACACTATACAAGGACGGCCAGCACGATAGTTCAACGACCTGAGCTTAAAATTGTGATCAAGAATCAGCTGACTCACAGAAGATGGCTTCTACACATCAGTTACATTTGGCGCTTCTTCCAAACAGCTTTCAGTGTCATCGCTACTCATTCCAACCGTGAGTTTCTCCACTTCCTCTTGTGTGTATATATTGATCTTGGTCACCGCCTGAACGAACTCACTGCAATTTAAAGTTGAAGATGTAACCATGTAATCATATACAAGGACATTTGAGTGGTCAAGATATATTCAAAATAATATTCAAATGATACGGAGAGGCAAAGAAAGAGTCTGCTATTGAGAGGCTTACTGCCATGGATCGTCACCAAGTACCATCATGTCGTTCTCGCTGTCAGTGTACAATATGTGCCATCCGTGGTTTGGATCTCGCAAAAGCCCTTCCATGCTAAACAACCTCTCCAGTTCAGTTAGCAGGTCATTGTAACCGTGTAATCTTGAAAGATCAATGGCTCTCCCGACCAAGCTCCCTTGTTTGTGAACCTACATGACAGGAATGATTACCCACACAGTCTCAGTTATATAGCATAATCAGTTCTCTGTGTGCAGCTATCTTGGAGTTTACCTTTGTGCAGCTCCTCTTATTGGCGCTGTGTGAATTAACTATAGCAGGATCGTCAGTCAAAGAATACCCAAATAGTTTACAGCTATGGACCTTCTCCTGTGAGCTATCTTTGTCATTTGTATTTCTGAGATGTGTCAATGTAATGGCATGTCCCGATGTCTTCTCGATATCCCATGGTTCATTTGCATGATTTGGCACTCTAGTGACATCTATTGTCAGCCCGCTCAGAACGGAAGTTGGGGTTAACACATGATTTCCCATTTGAAAATTGGAAAAATTAGATAGCACCAGAGGGCCTTGCCCAGCTTTGAGAATGGCTGTGTGAGATGCTGGAATGTTTCTAGCTCCTTCAGAAGCTAGGGGATACAAGGTTGGTGTTAGCCTTTGATGTGCGTTGTAAACATTGAAACCCAGTTCAGGTGTCGAGCGAGCACCAAGATTCCAACCAGTTTTCCCAGCCAGAGATCTCAAAGAGCAAATTTCTTGACCTTGCAAGACCTTCGGAGACCAATTGGATTTCAAAAAGCCTGTGAAAGTGGCAGGAGTCTGGTTTCTCATTAACTCACCATAATTGAAATTTTCCATCCTGTTTTGTAAATGATTGGGCACCGAAGGTTGCATTTCGAAATCGAGCTGGCGGTTTATACGATCACTTCCATGGAGAGGTGATAGTAAACCTATATTTTCTTGACCTTGCAAGACCTTGGAGGATCTTAAAGACTCCTCAAACTCCAAAATTTGATCACTTCCTGCTTGAAAGTAAAAATTTTTTAGGTCAGTCTCTGGCCTGCAGCATCGGATGAGATTAACAAGTAATGCAAATTACAAATATGATCAAATGAAAAGATATGTACCAGAGATTGGGTTGCCATGTGGGGACAGCTCTTGGTTAGATTTTAGTCTCTTAACTCCAGGGGAGGTCTGAATGCTCACAGGTGCATAATTACTTGAAGAATCAATGTCCCATGGAGACACTCGCTCTTGGTGGTTAATCAAAATGTCGTCATCCCAACGAACCTACAAATATGGTGGATCTTAAGAATTCTCAAAGCCTTAGGCCTGATTGTATGTATGGCAGAGTGAGTAACAAAGCGATGTTTTGAGAAATAATTGTAGACCATTCTGCAGTTCAGGAGAAACAATTTGTATGGATGCCCCAAACTTCAGACATCATGCTGATCAGTTAAGTATTTTGTCCTAGTCCATGGAAAATAACTGACAAGTGTATCTAGGCATATAAATGGCTGGCAATATCAATGAAGGTTTGCATCAACTAAGTACTGATCTAATAACATATAACGTAGACACTGTGGAATGGAAATCCTAGATGAGCTCTACGACAGCAAGACCACACAAGTGTTGCCTGATTAAGAGAAGCCAGAATATACCATCAGGCATCTCCATTTGGAGTTTGGCCATCTGCAGGGATCTGCATCACTGACTCCAGTCACCACTCCAGTGAACCTGCAAGAGCACATGTACATTCTTCTGAACAAAATGCATCAAAGAGGACAAACATATGATGGAACTTAATTGGATATTATGGGACCTTCTTTCTGGAGAATCATCCAAGTCAATTCTCATCTTGAATCTTGTACCAACAGGTATCTGAGAAGTGATACACTTCAAATATTTTTGGTAGGGGATGATAAAATCAGCATGACTTGCCCTGCAACCAAGTGTTGTAGAATGGATGATTCCAACCAAGATGCACCAGGAAAGAACCAATCAACAACACTTTCCGAGCAAGTGAAAAGTAAGCACAAAAGCCATATATATCTTAGAAGAACTCCAAACGTAATAATAAAACCCAAAAGTTCTTACACAGAGAAGTCCACATAAACAAAGTCATAAACATACATGCTGATAAGAAGCATTAGCAAACCAGATTTGAACAAGTTGAACTGCAGACTCTTCACATCGTATGCTGTTACATTCTGATAACGAATTGGTGAATGACTAAATAGTTTCATATCTTTAAACTGTTTGCATATCACACTGCTGTAAGAGTTGGATTTCTTTAGATTTTCATTTCAGTTTTAGTTTGAAATGTGTAAATTATTTGGGGATTTCTTCAAATCTTTTTCTGTGGTAATGTCATGATGTGTACTCATGCCAAGTGATGTAAATCAGTCAGCAGTAATAACTTTTATTCATTAGACAGTCATTTATATATGCCAATCTCATACAGTTGCCACAGAAGTCAATATGTACACTTTGCTTTTTAGGTGGAACAGAAATGATACTTATTGAAACACTAAAGCACAAGTTGAGACATCAATAGTTACTTTTTTGGATACTACTAATATATATACTTCTGGAAGGTATATCTAGTGGAAGAGGCTAGGCTGTTTACATGAGTTAAAGTGAAGCAGGCAGAAACAAACACTATAATTGATCATAGAGATAACTTTAGCGACACCCACTAGCGCCTCAATGACCACATTAACCTATTATCAATTTTCTACCTTCCTGCATTGTTTATGAGATTGATTAACAGTCCGAATGAGGATTAGACAACAATCCATGTGAGTTTCAGTAGACGTCGAAAGGAATGAGAGAAGGGGCATTTATGCTGCTGAATGAGAGACATTCGCTGTTTAAGACGTTAATTCAGAAAATACCATTATGTGGTCGAATAGGATTCAGATAATATCATATGTTTTTGTAACTTGAGATAATGAGTGCACAACAGACAAGCAATGCATGAATTCAATAGGAAAGATTTGAACTTTTTCTTTACCTTAGTTCTCTGTCTCCATCTGAACTCACTCTCCCCACTTCATTCTTATCCTGTGTTTGCATTGTCTTGAACTGATTATATATTTACAAGTATGAATAAACTATGCCTTCCGGAGTTAAAGATAATACGAAGTAACCTAAATTACTTCTGATGGATACAATTTTATCAGTTCTCTAAGAATTGCAAGGGAAAAAAATGCAGAGAGAGAGTTTTGGATCATCTTTCACGAGCATGCCTACACTTTCCTATTGAATTCATGCATTGTAATTTTGAAACGGCACATTTCAAAACCTTTGCGGTGGATTGGTGATTCTGAATGTTATCATTTAAAACCTCCAGAAAAGAAGAATATCAGAAGCATTCCCTTTGCTGAACAAGCTTAGGTTCAATTATCTGCAGCCCGGATGAGACTCACAAAAGAAGTTACACCAGCTAAAATCAATAAGCTAGTACTGCTCCAAGTCAATACTGTCTTGGTCCAATCAAAGTTGTCCAGAAAATTAAGAGTGCATCACAGTACCTTGGGCTGTAGAAAACATGAAATGTGCTGTTGCTTGATAATGCATTCGCTACTGGACAGAGGATATTGAGATAAGAATTCTGATTTTTAATGATGGAATCAGGTAGACCAGTTCTAGGCCGAGCAGCTCTCCTAGTTCCCAATTGCAAGTCTCCAGCTTCGCCTCTGAAATGTCAAAAAGCGAAAGGATTAGTTTCTACATTTTTTAGGATTCGTTTATAGTACCACCCGGACTCAGTTTTTATACCATTTTTTTCAGACCCCGGACCATGAGATGGGGGCTCACTCTGGCAACTACATTTGCGCGCATAATCTTCGGAAAATCAAGCTGCTAGAAGAGTCCTTTCTATACCACTTATAGATCAAGTGAGACTTTCTACCACAATCCATGTGGGAAATCAAAATTTGCACTTAAATTGCTTTGGTTATCTTTCTTGTTCATAACAATGTATTTTTGAATTTTTCGTTGGACTAAATTATCCTTGTGATCTTCATATTCTTACACCTTATATAAAATAATAGGCTTATTAACTCCTAATTTATCTTTAATTAATAATACACTTAATAGAAAACATCAACTCTTCAACTGCACCACTAATAATTTCAAACTCTATAAGTCCAGAAGTCTTCAATCAAAAAATTAAATTTATTTTTAATAAGAATTAATTAATAAACTTATACACATTATTTAAATCATTACCCTTGTGCAATATCACAAACAATAATATTCATAGTTGGTATTTATGAAGTATATATTAACATTAATAACCAAAAGTTTTTGAATGTACCACTAATAGGTTATGTTATTAAAAAAGAATTACCGTAATACTTGAAACACTTCTTGATGTATTGGATTTATATTTAATACTATTTTCCACGAGCTCGACATTTATCTCAAACACACTCATACATGCACAAGGCATGTACATTTTACTAGTAAACCTCAAGTAAACAATGTTTTTTTGTAGGTCACACAAATTACTGCCTACACAGCCAAACCCAAAATTTAGCTTTATTGACGTCGATATCTAGCTGTAATCAGAAAAGAGATTAATCTGAATTTATTGTTTACTGGCACATTCTTACATCATTACATGCTACACCTTAACTTTAACCTCCGTTTGGATCATGGAAGGAAGTGAGTGAATCCAAGAAAAATGGAACTATCCTTGTTTTAAACTTCATGCACTTATTGCATTCCGTTTAGCATGCCAATCAACTATTGAATAAATAATTCTTAAATGAAATTTATATTGCACACGATGTAGGAGGCAGTTGTAACTCGGTATTTTTCTTGTTTTTATTTCCCTTTTCATTTAGTTGGTGGAAGTCAAGGACTCAAGATACATATGAAAACCGAGTACTTTGTTTTCTTTTCTTCTCAAAGTGAGTTTTTTCCAAGCACAAATATCCATTGCTTTACTTATAAAATATAGATGAATATATACCTCAGAAACAGAACTGCATCCCCTGATACAAGATTCTTTTGGCCGACAAAAATGCTCCATCCGGTTGTAAGCAAATGTCGCCTTGGCTGGCCTATAAGTTTAGGATCAAATATTCAGAATACTTCATATTTTAAACTCTGTAGAGTTGATACTTATATACCTCTGTATATGTGCCGGAATTTCCATTCCACTCCATGCAGATCTTTTGCTATGAGTTCCTGGGAGGGCCTTTGCTGTTTATAATCCTGAAATTCAGAATGCAAATTCATGAAAAACTTCACCATGACAGAAAATAAACTTTACTTTCAAGAGCACTCGAGTGCTGCTGTCCAAATGGTGTCCAACCAGAGGGGGAAAGCAATCTTCAGCCGCCCTGCGGGGAACGGAAAATCCACCATGGATACTGGTGTCTGAAGCAGTGAGAGTTTTGCAGAACATGTGGGAAGTTGACTTTGCGGGCGCTGCTCTACTCCCATCCTCATCAACTCCCTCGGTTTCATTCTCATCACCTTGTAATTTCACACCTTCCAGCTGCATTGACACAATGACATCAACAAAAACTGGAACTGGACATTCACAGAACAGTCTCTGATCAGGAAAGGCAAAACTTTGCAGACAATAAATAGTATCGGAAACCGGAATTTGATGAAACTTCTACACACCCATCCCACAAGTAGGACATTGTATTATAGGAATAGATATAGAATATGCAAATATAGAAACTTCTTCGCTAGTGAATTTTAAATTCTTTCAGGAATCAAATCCAGAAACATTCAATAATCATACATGAATTCCGTAACAAGATCCTTGAGCATCATTAATAGTACCTCTGGGACAGGAAGTAGAGTCAACTGAGTGTAGACCTCATCGTTATCCTTGTTAGCCTGCTTTCAAGGTTACGCACACTCAAGTTCAAAATTCCATGATGAAAGAAAAACACAGAGGAAGGGAAAATAGCAACATTCTTGGAGATAGAAAAAAATGCATTCTAAATGAAAAACAAGAGCTTAGAGTAATGAACTAACAAGTAGATGAACATCCACAACTCTACAAAGGATCTGAGAAGGAAGATCAAAAGTGGGCATTTCCACAGGAGGAAATGATGCAGAGTAAGACTGTTCCAAGTGGCCTTGAGGGAAATAGACCACCAAATTCCCTTTCTTGGGCAAACTGATGAGAGGTCCAGCACAAGCATGCCATAACTCCATGTAAATTGATGAAGAAGCAGATATTGAACAAGAAGAGGAAGAGGCAGAGGCAGCATTCGAAGAGCAAGAAGAAGTGGAAGTAGACAAACAACAACAAAACTACCACTTTCCCCCCCTTGTCACATTCTTCTCCACTCCCACATGCATTCTTCTCCACCTCACCCGTTGCATGGTTCAGATCAATTTCCATGAATTCCAGCAAAAGGGCTTCCTTTTTAGTTCTTCTGAATCCAAATTTTTATTTAAAAACAAACAAAAGTTGAACCAATACCACCAGACAAAGAAAGAGGCCAAGAACAATGGAACAAGTAGTTGTTTTAGGAGTCCCACAAGTAGTTGAAGCTGGTAATTTGGACAAAAGAAGCCAAATTTAGGCAAGAATTGTAGAAAGGCAGTGGCTTTAAATCAAGAACTGTAGAGGGATGTCACAGAAACTACTAATAGCAGCATGAAGGGTAGAGAAGTATTAGGCTTGTGGTTTGTCTAAAAGAGGAGAAGAAAAGAGAGGGTAACAAAATCAAACAATAACAAGAAAAAATCAAAGTGGGATTCCTCCCCCATGTTGTAGTTCAGTTGTATGAGGCAGCAGTAGGCAGTAGCAGTAGACGTAGACAATTGCTTGAGAGAGCACAGAAACAGAAAGGCAAAAGAAGACAATGTGCTGTTAGTGCCCCCTTTTGGACTTTCGACACTTTTAGTGTGTGTGTGAGAGAGAAAGAGAGAGAGAGACAAAAAAAAATGCGGAAGTGGAGGGGACAATGTAAAAGACGGTACAGAATCCACAGTCACAGCCATTTCTTTTCTTTGTATGCTTTACTATGATTTTTTTTCCGGAGCAAAATGAACTAATAAAAAATAACATTCTTTTGATGTTTAAAGTTGAGGGTCGCCGCAAACGAGACACCTAGGCTAGGTTGTTTTATTGATGAAATCGAGGTTGTATGATTAAAATTTTGAGATAATTATACTTTTTTTATATAAGATTTTGTATATATTATATATAAATTTTTATGAATGGAGAAATTATATCAATATTTTTTGAAATTTATTTTTATTTAATAAATAAATTCATCTATTAATTAAAATACATGCAATTTATTGATATTAACAAAGAAATTAAAAAATTGTCTCTGATTGATTTACTACTGATATATTGCAGGTCACATAAATTTTTTTATAATTAAATTACCTTCGTATGTTTTCACATGTTAATTCATGTAAGGAGGTAAATTTTTACCATTATAAGAGTAATTTTTATTCGAAAAAAATTATCTGACCTGCAATATATCAGCAATTAGTCAATCAAAGGTAAATATCAATTTACATTAAGTTTTTTTTGTTAACATCAACTAATTCATTGAATTTTAACTAACAAATTGACTTATTTATTAGATGAAAGTAAACTTTAAGAATGTTAAATATGATTTTTAAATTTATATGAAATTTATGTATAATCTATACTATTATAAAGAAAAGGGGAGTTGTAGACTCAAAGTGGTAGTTCTCACACCAAAATTTTTAAATCTATATTATAAAGAAAATGGGAGTTATAGACTTAAAGTGTTTCTCACACCACTACACCAAAATTTTTAAATACCAAAACTACCATTCTATATAAAACTTAATTAACTTCTCAACTCACATTGAATTAACTACTCAATCTCTTTTTAAAAAAATTAATTTCATGCAATTATTACATTCACAAATTAAATTTACTCACTTTTATTTAATTTTATTGTTAACTAAATAAAGATAACATATTAGTATTTATCGATATAATGTATATGATACAAAGTTTTAATTTTTAATTTAATTTAAGTAAAATATGTATTGATAATTAATGCATTAGAAAAAAATTATCAACAATTTTTGTATGTAAAGTTGCAAAACAATGACAAAATTTAATATACATATATATATTTATATAGATATATATATATAAATAAATTATGAGTTTTTAATAAAATAAAAATATTAATAAATTCTTGCGCACAGATACTGCGTGCCACATAATCTAGTTATACCAAATTTAAAGAGAATGAAGTACAATTGTCCCAAATAATATCTATCTGAAAGGGAAAATGTAATTATTCTTGACCTTATTTAAAAAAAAAACAAAACTGTTGCGTGCATTGCATGCACATTTGTATGCATACGCAGAGTGCTTGGAATTCCGGAGTGGAATGAACCTCCTAGTATTGGGAGAATGACGGGAGTGCCATTGAGCTGAGCCCCCAGTTCTTTCGGTGAGTCAGAGTCAGAGTCAGCGACAGTGAGGGTGACCGCCCAACTTTGGATGTCCGTATAGATGAGATGTCACAAGCAAGCAATATATATATATGTAGATCGATTGGGGTGGGGAGGGGGAGGGGGGGGGGGGTGTTGCAGTGACTTTATTAAAGTGAGAATGATATAGCTAGCGAGGAGTGCACACTGCAAACTGTAACGTACACACATGGATGGATGGAGATGAAAGTGAAAGATTAGAACAGTAATGAATGATCCGTGGATGGAGATTCATGCATGAGGTATGATGGATGAGTTTGTTTTATGTGCTTTAATCGAACCAAATGTTTGTCGGGGAAGTAGTAGTAGTAGTGATCTTTCATCTAATTTCTTTCACTACTCGCTGTGTACTTGTGTCTTATTACTCATCCTATCTCTCTATCTATATTATGTATCGTAATTTACCCTCATGTGACATTACAAATTGTGCCTAGATAGGATGATAAATTATTTTATTTAAAAAAAAAATAATGGATAATTTGCCCATAAATAATAATATCACAAACGGTAAATTGTATTAAACCCTTAACTCTCTACTCTGTCAACAATTTTGTACAAATTCGATATTTATAATTAACTAATGCATCTTCTCATAAGGATTTCATTCATGCAAGTAAACTTGAAATTTTGATATGTATTTTTTATTTCTTAGTATTAGTTAATTGTTGACTCCAACTGATATGGATTTTCTATCACAATTTGATATTATATATTGATGCAAAATGTGTTCTTTAATAATTTAAAAGTGGGATTGAATATCATGAAAAATTCTTGTTTGAACCAAGGTTGATCGAACCAAATCCATCACAAAGCAAATGTAATATGTAATTACTTACTTTCTTTTGAGTTGTAAACCTTTCACACAACAAGTGCATTATACTTATCATATAATTTATTCAAATTTAATCGAGTGGGACCCAAAATAAAATTCTCGAATGTCATAAACATTTTTACCTATTTTGGGGAATATGAATTTTTTTGCTTATTAGGTTAAGTTTGAGGATATGAATTGAAACTAAATATATAAAAGAAAGAGTTTGACTTATGTATTTAATTTTCATAGAAAAGAAGACCCACTTTTTCTGAAAAATAAACTTTTGCTAAAGCTACGTACATTTCTTGGCTTACTATCAAGAATAAATTTTCATATTTGCATGGGAAGGACAGAGGATGAGTCTTTTCTGAACTATCAAATCACATGCAAAAGGGGTGATTGTGATGTGTCCAGATCCAACACGCCTTGTAATCTTTAGCACATTTGAACAACTTCTTTAACATGCATGATGGAAAACCATGATAACCCTTGCCTTATTTTTCATCATTTGGTCAATAAAGTATATCAAAATCTTAATATTATATTACCATTACTTTTTATTTCAATATATTGTGTCTTTGAACCGAAAAAGTGGATTTAAGGTCCAAACTATTTCAAAAATATTTCAAAAAATACTTAGGTAAAGCGAAAATTTAATTGCGTATACAGTAAAAAAGGAACATATGCATGAAAATAATATCGGGACTACCTAAATTATCGTCTTTTACTCAAATTATGAAGTTCTTTACATGAGAAAATGTTTGTAAGTATATTTAGGGTCGCAAAAGTTGTATATAAGGTATAAATGACAAGTATTTATAAATATTTTCGAATAGTAAAATTTTACGTAAATTATTGATCCAATGATGATCTTATGATCATCATAGGTCCACACAATCCAAAAGGAGAAGAACCAAATGGCAAAGACAACAAACTTCAAATGATCAAAATGACCTCATTCACAGCAAAGACTTCTCAGGCTGCTTATTGCACATTCCATGTTCCACTTTCTTCACCAATTGCCTACTGCAAATCCTTATCTTCTTGATCTTGAATACAACTTGCTTTTGCTTCTTCATCGCTCGCCTTTCCGTTCCCTTCGTTTTGGCTGCTCTCTTCTTTCACAAGTCCGTAGCTAAACGACACTTTTTCCCACGCCTCTTCTCCGTTTAAGTGCTGGTGTCGTGATAGGTACTTTTTTAGCTCAACTCGGATGTTACGGATGGGCTGTCGAACAATTTGCACAAAGATAATTGATCAATAAGATTAAGTGAAATCCTCTTAGAACCCTTTAGTTTTAGGAAAACACACTGCAGTTATCTTGTTACATATTGTTTCACGGAGACATCTGTAATATAAAACAATAAATTTTCCAACTTGAAGGGTTGCTTTTTGCTATTAGTCTAAACCTGGGGAGTGTTATGTAATTAATTCGAGCCAGTAAGCCGACGTCTCAAGCCTGCGCTTCGATAAGGTGTGGCCGAAAGCCTCGGCTTGGCTGAAGCTACAGCCGATTTAAGCGGCGATTGAGGCTCCAAAACCTTTCCATGACTTCCTATCTCCTTTCCCGGAAAACACACATTTTTCTTCTTCGGATTTTTCTCAGACGAGTTCGTGGTCCTCGAAATTGGCTGCCCGGAGAGGGGTGAACGAGTTTCTGGGGACGATGTTGCTGCTTCTTTTAACAGTCCGGACGAGGGTTTGGCCTTGCCCGGCTTCCCCGTTGCTGTCTTTACAGGGACATTAGGGTTTCGGGCAGTTCCAAATACTCGTTTCTCCCTAAAACGGAAGAAAAATGATAATTCATCATTGACTAAGAACTTTTTCTGATTTTCACACACTGACGAGGAGCCAAGCCAATTTTCTCTCTACCTGAGCAGGGAGCTCCAACGTTAGAATTCACCCTTCAAGGATCCTCGGAGATCTTCCTGGTTGATTTTGGCTTCATGCACTTAGATTTAACTGTAACTATTCACGAAAATTTAAGAAAAAAATCGCAAAAACAACGTAATATTAAATTAACAGAAACAGCGATCATCGTAGAAAGCAAAACAAAGAAGAAAATCAAAAGAAGGGAAATGAAGAAACATACGAACCTGGAAATGGAGTGGGATGAAGTTCCATACTGAAGAAAAACAACAACCTCACCGAATATATATTCTGATTAATGCTGTTCTTTTTATATGCTTTCCAGTGTTGGAATATGGAGGAAGAGCGGGAACAGGTGGGTTTTTTTTTTTTTTTTTCCTGAAACGCTCCTGCTCTTGGCCCAACATATTAAACAACGGGCCAAGTTAGGGCCCACTATGAATCTGGCCCATTATTTATTTGGAAAATTAGTTCTTCTTTAATTGATTTTATTTAGAAATATTTTATTTTATGGAATTGTATTTTGCCAACAAGGGTTGTTTGTAAATCTTGATTATTAATTGAAAGATATAAAATTAATTATAGTTTAACCAATTTTTATTTAACTTTCTAGATAACTTTTATAAATTGTAATACGCTGAAACATTTACCGGGAGCACGTGCACTTTTATTGAGGTTGAATTTTTTTGGTATACATGAAATATAATTTTCTTTAACTCTAAATAAGTATATATATTTATGAAATTAAATCAATTAGATCAAAACATAAGTAAAGTAAATAAATATTATTAATTAATTATACATGTGTTGGTATTGATAATTAATATTTATTAATTGTCGATAATTAAAATTTATAATATAATCGAAAGTTAAAAGCAATTGATTCCAAAAAAAAAAAAAAAGAAAAGAGAAAACAAAATAAGAGGTGGTTGGACCGGACCACCAAAATCATAGTCATGGTTTCAGCAAACACTCCATAGAATAGAATAGTTCTGGATTTGATGGACTGGTTTATTTTATTTTATTTTATATTTATATGTTATATTTGTACGGATGGAATGAATGAATTGGTTGTTTGTGATTCGTCAATTTTTATTAAATAATATATATTTGTGATAAAAAAAAAAAGAGATATAAACTGATATTTACGGAATAAATATCTTAAAAGGAAAAAAATGTGAGAAGCAGTGGGGTGATATTTTGGGTGGAAAGTGCAGTGAAATGAGGAAACAAGTAATTATAGTTATTGTGACAAAAATGTGTGGATGATTGTGATAACTCAGATGGAGTCCTCTCTACTCTCGACTCTCGACTCTCTAGTCAAGGAAGAATCCATACTGTAGAGGTCGTTTCCACTTTCCATGGACAGACACACTCTGAATATATCGTTTATTTGTAATTTTGTAGAAAGTATGAGATATTTGTATAATTAAATATAATTTTAGAGATTGTTAATATAATTTACTCAAACATATGTATAGTATAGAAGCATTGCTTTTAAATATATATATATTTGTTTTCCTTTTGAGGGTAAATATAAATTTAAAATTTGAAGTTATAATAATAATAATAATAATAATAATGTTGTGTTGGTGTTAGGTACTCAAACTTAATATTACTCATGTTTTTATCTAGTCTTTTTGTTGATTTGTCTGTTTCTTTTTGTTGGTTTATTGGGCTTGACTTGAATGCAGGTCATGGCAAGGAGTCACAGGACTTTGTCTTATTTCCCTCCATTTCATATATAATTTTATTATATACTTTGTATATATATATAATATATATATATATATATACATTATGCATATAGAAATTACGTTATATATTTCATTAAAATATATATATATATATATAAATGTAATGTATAATAAAATTTAAAATAGAAAAAATATTTTATTTCGATGCTCAATCAAATGTCGCGATATATAAATACCTAGTTTATTTTCCACTTTTCTTTTTCTTGAATTGTAGATAATCAAAATATCAAATGTCGGGATATATAAAATAGTTATATTATATTTCTACGTAGGTATTGTATTTTGCATTAATGTCATTTTCCACTTTTCTTTTCATCAGTAATCATTTATTTAACTTACTCTCTTTTTTTCCTCAATTTATTTAAATAGTAGTTTAAGTATGCGGAGTTTGAGTCAAGTTCCACAAAATATAATATCACCCGCTATTAATACTACGGTTATATCTCCCTTAATTATCATACTTAAAGTAAATCTTATTTATTTGTTTAAATATGCACATAATCATATTGCACACATAATCACAACATCACAACCTATATAATTACAACCCACACCATGATATAGATGTACATAACAAACATCACAAAGTAAAACCATTGTAGTAGTTCACTGCCCACATTTTAATTTTCTCTTTATACATCCCAAAATGTGAAATATATTTCAACTGATGAGTTAGGAGAAAACCGCATACTGGCTCGACCTGACTGAACGCGGGGTTTGGACCTAACCCTCGATAGGCTGACACCTCAAGATATACTCCTGAAAAATATTAGCAGAGGAATGTGCCTGCAACTCAAATAAGCAAATAATTGACATTATATATACATGTGCGTCAAATAACTTGAGATTCTTGCATAAAGAAACTAAAATTTATGAAAAAATGATAAGTACTCTTTATTAATGTCAAATAAATTAATACAAAAACTTAAATTCTTATCAATGACTAGTTTTTGTCATGACTTTAACTATAATTTACAAATTAGCCATATACTTCGACTAATATAATTGATACATAATTGTGATTAATTAGTATTCGATTAATTTTTATTTTTACCTATAATAACTAACCACGAAATAAGTATCAATTTTTTTTATGGTACATTGAGGATAAAAAGTCTTGGTTTTCGTGGGTGAAAGTGAAACAGATATTTTCGCTTCTCTGGAAAAATAATTAAAAGAATATTGAGTGAAGATCTAGAACTAGTATGGAACGGGCAACTACCAAGTCCAAAACCTTAAAAGTAGATAAAATTAATATTAAAATGTGAATTCAACAAATGACGAATCACATGTTTTGTCCTAGATGTTTTGTCCTAGATATTAACTTCGATTTGCTAAGTCCACATCTGACGTTAGCATAGATTACAAATGATTTCTATGAATCTATGATTATGATTGAAATTTTTTAATCAAAATCTTGATTGAGTTTTAATTAATTGCATGATAAGTGTAATATATTTATTTTATGATTGATGTACAATTTAAAAAAAAATAACTACATCATCATTGCTCTGTAATTAATTTAATTTAATTCGAACAAACCTAATTTGGGTACAGATTTTCAATATAGGACAATTGCACAACTTCATGCTATTAATTACATAAACAAATCACTGATTAATTCTAACTATGAATTAAAACAATTACCACTATTGGCTCTGTGTTTCATTTCAAAGAAAATATATATATATATAAATTTATACACGCCCCTCGTGTTATTTTAATTATTTAAATGTTTTAAAATATTCGGTTCAGACTACCATCGATCCTGATCTTGAGGTTGAGATTAGGGATGGTCTTAAAACTTTATATTTAGCTTTTCCAATTTTGTCTTAGGTGTTCTCCTGGATTAATATATACCCATGTTCGTAAAGGTCGCGGTAAATTTACGAGGTCAACTTCTGCGTTGTTTGTTGCCTACAATTCACGACGACGTTTCGGGCAGTGGGCGATACGACTTGCACAAACAAGCCAGTTCTGCAGTTTGGTCCCTACGTGTGTGCCGGTAGATAAAGAACACACCTGACGTTTTGGTGCTATGTATACACAGTTATGGCCAAAGAATACGACTCAATGTAATCTGTCGGTTCAGAGATCTCTAGACGGTTGCTAGAGTTGATGATGCCCCCCCAACAGCTGGGTTAAAGTCAAACGTCTAATTCAAGAGAAAAATACGCGAATTCTTGTCATTTTTAGTCCCCCAAGTTTTCTTTGGGACGACGTATTAAGTTATAAACTTGGTCTCCCATTACCAGAAAAAAGAAAATATTGCGTCCTCTTCATTCGCATTTTAACTGAGGAAATGGTAAATAAAGATGCAATGCGAGAAAAGAGAGTCATATCTGAAAACACGACTACTGGCGCGAATATTATCCATATCCATAACAAATTGCCAAGAGTATTAATAACTAATTTTTGTAAATGTCAAAATGGAAATGCGACTTTTGTACAAATTTCTATCAGTGTTATTGTAATTATATAGTGATGAATGGTGATACGATACAGTCCAGTCCAATCAAACAAATATTATTATATATGTATATATGCATGCAGTTCAATTAATGGACCAGTCCATGAACCCACAAAATCAACGACTGTGAACCGTTCCACCAAACAAGTGATCAATTGACCCAGGCTTGACTCGGGGGAGTGATCTACTGTAAAGGATTGACGTGGCGCGGGATGTGAACTTCACAGTTTTATTTTGCAAATAAATATTTTATTAAAAAAATGAGATTTTAATTGAAATAAATTGAACTGCTTAACAATTTCTATTATTATGATAGATAACAACTCCTGTTATACAACAAATAATATCCCACGCACTTAACAAATTTCTAATCTATGACTTTTAAAATTATAGAGACTCAACTTTACCGATTAAGTTAGACCTTATTGGCATGTTGTTGAAGCTTGTTACAGTGCATAATTGCATCAATAGTTGAAAGTAATTTATGCATTCTTTTTAAAACATAAAACTGCAAAAGAAAAAAAAAAAAAATCGAATAAATGGGTTTTTTTAAGTTTTGACCAAGTCAAGAAATTCCAATAATATGTTTTCACGCGTTTCTCAAGTCAAAAGTCTTCATACATATTCCCCTTTTTGCCCTCCTCCTCTTTATCATTTTCCAAACTTCTCCACTCTCCCTATATATACACCATTGCTGACATTTTCGATCACTCTGAACCTGAACTAGTTGCTGTTCTCTTCAGTTTTTTGTGTTTCAATTAAGTTCCAGGTCGAAATACTCTCTATTTTACGGTGCAAGAGAGGACAGTGGAAATACAGTCACAGAGGCGGCGGCGGCGGGGGAGGAGGATAAAGAAGATGGCCGGAGCGAGCGGAGGAAGGTCACTGGAGGAAACGCCGACGTGGGCTGTCGCCGTCGTGTGTTTCGTTCTGGTTGCGATTTCCATTGTCATCGAGCATGTCATCCATTTAATCGGAAAGGTAAACATGCACACACACACACACACACACATATATATATATACATATGCATGCAGAATTTGTAAGAAAAATTAATTTATTTTTAATTTTTTTGATTATTAATATCATATATACTAATTTAGATAAAAATATTTGAAATATTTGCAGTGGTTGCAGTCGAAACACAAAAGGGCTCTGTATGAAGCTCTGGAGAAGGTGAAATCAGGTGGAAAATTCATAAAAGAAGTGATGATGATCATTTTTGTAATTTAAGTATAATTCAGGGGTGTAATTCTAATAAATAAATATATCTTAATGCAATTTCATATGTTACATGTGGGGATCACTGATCAGAGTTGATGCTGCTGGGGTTCATATCGTTGCTGCTGACAGTAGGGCAAGGTCCAATTTCAGACATATGCATATCCAAGAAGGCCGGAGCCACGTGGCACCCATGCAGCAAGAAGCAAGAGCAATATTCCAAGTATCCGGCGGCCTCCAAGAATATTGGCGACGACACCCGCCGGAAGCTCCTCAGCGCCGACGACGGCAGCTTTCGGCGGATGCTGGCCGCCGGCGCAGCCGACAAATGCGCAGCCAAGGCATGAATTATATAATAATTAACTAATCATTTTTTCTACAAAAAAAAAACAAAAACATTGAAATTATTAAATAATAATAATAAAAAATGAAACTGAAATGTATTGCAGGGTAAAGTGGCGTTTGTGTCAGCAGACGGGATACATCAGCTGCATATATTCATATTTGTTTTGGCTATTTTTCATGTCCTCTATTGTATTCTCACCATGGCTTTGGGAAGAGCTAAGGTATCATCATCATCATCATCATCATCATCATCATCACGATGGTGTTCTTAATTTTTTCTTTTTAATTTTTTTTTTTTAAATTTGTGGGTTGGATTTAGATGAGTAGCTGGAAGGCATGGGAAATAGAAACAAGAACAGCTGAGTACCAATTCTCACACGGTATGTGTCCTTGTCTAATTATACCTAAATTTCTACCTATAAACTCTCACATGCGAGAGTGGGATCAGTGGGACAACATCCCAATTAATGTCATTTTTTCCGACTGATATATACATATGTATCTCATCTTAGGAAATTCTGACCTATATCAATTTAATTTATTTAAATCCAAATTAATTGTATAATTTTGAATTACGCACAAATCCCATGTGATAGATGCATATTTTACAATAATTTAAATAAAGTGACAATATATTACACGATAAAATGTAATAACACTTACTATGTTATTGACAGATCCGGAGAGATTTAGGTTTGCAAGAGAAACATCCTTCGGGAGGAGGCACTTGAGTTTCTGGAGCAAAACTCCCGTTTTATTGTGGATTGTAAGTGTCAATTAATTGATTAATTCAAATTACTTAATTGAACATCCATGAAATAACGTGTTGGGTACACTTATGACTTATTTATTGCATGGATACATAAATAGGAAAAAAAACATATTCTTTTGCATGTGAATGTTGTCTCAATTAGTTTCACTGTTTTCCTCCGCGTTATGTCAATCATATGTTGTACTTAATTGGATCATTTTCCGACCATACAATATTATTCACACATCTTCACATTTAGTAAATTAATGTAATTAATTTTGAAAAAATTAGTATTAAGAATGTTAAAAAAAGAAAAAAGATAGAGATGAAGGAGACCACAAATTCTTTTGTATATATACACATGAATTGGCATGAAAATATTAAAATTAATTTGAATTATTTGTGTCAGCATATTAATGTGTGAAATTAAGAAACATGTTATTACATTAGATTATGTATCATTTTCTTGTTCTTCTGAAAACATGATAAAAATAAAAGTATGTAGGTGATGAGGTCGAGTTATTAAAATGGGTTTTAATTTAAAAAACAAAAGATAATGAAAAGATAAATTTAGATAGGAATTAATAAACCATATGATCTGAGTCTGGATTTATTTTATGTTTTTTAGGTCTAATATATTTTCTGTCAGATAGAGCTCCCGGAAATATATTGAAAAAATCCTTATTATAGCAATTTAATTATACTTAGTGTGATGTATGGGGAATTTCAATATTTGTTATTTTTATTAATGGTTGAAATTGTTAAATGGACAAAGACAAGGCAGCGGTCATTCTATGCCCACCACTCCTAGGATAAGGACCTGCTGAAAGACCTCGAATCATTCCTCATTATACCCAAAATGCCCTTTTCATATATATTTTTTTTCAAGAAGATAACGATTGTTGACATTTTCCACTTGAAACACTCGTACTATAACTCTTAACTAGTTTTTGGATATTTTATTTCAACATTAATTAATTTCTTTTGTTTTATTTTTCCCCACTTGCAGGTTTGTTTTTTCAGACAATTTGTAAGATCTGTTCCAAAAATTGATTATTTGACTTTACGTCATGGATTCATAGTGGTAAAGTCTCTATATCAAAATTTTAATATGTATTCATATTATGATTGTACGTATTAGTTAACGGTCATAATTTTTTTTTAAATACGTGCTGAATTTTAAAATATAGAATTGTATAAATAAATTTGATTTAATCTAACATTATATGAATTTTAAGCTATTTATTATTTTCACATTTGATTTAATTTAATCATAACTAAATTTTGTTCACGATCTATATGTTTTATTTGATAAGTTTGCAATATTGTGATGGGAAATAGGCACATTTGGCACCACAAAGCCACGCCAAATTCGACTTTCAAAAGTATATCAATCGGTCACTCGAAGAGGATTTCAAAGTGGTCGTCGGAATTAGGTCTAATTAATGTGCTTTTTATTTAATTTTCATCATCTTATCTATATATATATATATATATATATATATATATATATATGTTTGATTAATTTCTAATAATACATTCTTAGCATCTAATTAATTAGCTAATATTTGTCTCGATTGCTAATTATTTCAGCCCACCAATCTGGTTTTTTGCTGTGCTGTTCCTACTCTTCAATACTCACGGTGAGAGATATTCAATTTCAATAAATATACTTAATTATTAAATTCAATCGCAATATTAGAAAAAAGATAAATAATTAGAATGCCCATATATATAGATTCATTCATTTGCCATTCTGTATTAATAAAATTATGTGACTAATAAAAAAAGATAATTAATTGCACTATAAAAAAAGATATATGATATTTTTAGTGGAGATATATTAAATAGCAATATTAAAATAATCACTAAGATATATATTAAATGACAACTTCTTTGTTTACCCCAGATATATTTTTCAGTAATTTAATTGTGATAAAAAAAATATTTAAATTGTCATCAACGATAGTCAGTGATACTATGTACGTACAATCACAATTGTATGTATATTTTATTAACTTATTTTCGTTTGATTCCTCACTAATTGTCTGTAGCAACAAACTTTTGTTACTCAGAATTGCCAATAATGACAGTATTTACATAATTCGCTTACCGATAATTTTGTAAAAATCATTTATATATGTGAAAATATAAGTATTCTTGTCAGATAATATGTATAGATTAATGAAAATTTCATACTTATATGTTACTCGAGTAATTTTTTCAGTGATAATATATGTGCGCACATATGCTTTGCAGTATCATAGAAAAGTAATTAATATATGAACTATATATATTGATTATTTGATTGGATTAATGAGTTATATATATAGCACATGCACTAATTATCTAACTTAATTATACTACATGCACACATCTAGAATAATTAATTATAGCTAGGTCAAGGAACTTAATTTTTATTTGTGTGTGGACAGGCTGGTTTTCTTATCTTTGGCTGCCCTTCATCCCATTGATTGTAAGTACTCAAATTATACATCCATATTAAAGTTTGACTTTTTTTTTTGACAAGGAATTTTGGGCCCTTGTCACTAAAGGTTTCATCATATTATTTATGATGTCTACATTAGAGACATGTCGATGAATTATCTGTTTTGATTAGACTTTTACAATTTCAAAAATAAAAATAATTATATATTGCAGATAATATTGGTGGTAGGGACGAAGTTGCAAGTGATAATAACGAGAATGGGAGTGAGAATTCAAGAGCGGGGGGAGGTGGTGAAGGGCGTGCCTGTGGTTCAGCCTGGCGACGACCTTTTCTGGTTCAATCGCCCTCGTCTCATTCTCTACCTCATCAATTTTGTACTCTTTCAGGTGCTAATTATTTTCTGCTAGCTGCTCACTATAACCATAACTATATATATTTTAATTAAATCTCCGTTAATTATTTTTTGTCCGTATATTTCATTTATTTATACAACTAAATTTGGAAAACGGGCTTAATTATTAATGTATTGCTATACTGCAAAATACGTCCAATTATTTTTTTATTTATTTTAATATTAGTTGTTGATTAATTATAAATATTTGATACGGCAGAATGCATTTCAGCTGGCCTTCTTTGCATGGACTTGGGTAAGCTGCATATTAATTAATTACAGAATATATAAATATATATTATTTTCTTGTAGATTTAATTAGGTAGCTAGTAATACGCTTTTCTTTGTGTGTGATAGTATGAATTCGGGTTGAAATCGTGTTTTCATGAACATGTGGAGGATATCGTAATCAGAATCACGATGGGGTGAGTTGTTATGTTCATAACTCTTATATTATTGCTTGCTGCCCTGCTTAATTAACTAATTATTGTTTATAAATCATATTTTCCCACGTAATTAATTGGTAATTAACCATGTTTTCTTTGGGTAATTAATGAGCAGGGTTCTCATACAGATACTTTGCAGCTATGTCACTCTCCCACTTTACGCCCTCGTCACTCAGGTAATACATCTGTACTTTTAATTAAGTGGGAGAGATTTAATTTACTATAATTTAATTTTTAAAAATTAATATCTGTCCAATGATAATTTAGTAAGAATATAATAATACTATCGTATTATATTTATCGATGATTACTTTATCACTATGTGTTCGTGTGTCGCTAATTTAATTTCTACACGGATAATTTTTTATCAAAATTCTTTTGTCACTGTCTATCAACAGTGTAAATTAATAATCTCCATAGTGACATTAAATTAATATTACATATATGTGATTAATTGTTAATATTTTTTAAGATTTGACTAAAAAATTCCCCTAAAATGAGGGCATTTCTCCTTTTACTTGGAGGGTGGAGTGGAGGCCATCATAGACTATTAACTCTTTCATGCCCAATAACATGAGACAGATGGGGTCAACCATGAAACCAACCATATTCAACGACAGAGTGGCCACAGCCTTAAGGAACTGGCACCACACGGCCAAGAAACACATCAAGCAAAGCAAGCACTCCGCCCCTACCACGCCCACGTCCACCCGCCCGCCCACGCCGTCCCACGGCATGTCCCCGGTGCACCTTCTCCGCCATCACCGTAGCGAAATGGATAGCCTCCAAACGTCCCCAAGGAAGTCCAACTTCAACGTGGATCATTGGGACGTAGAAGGCTCGCCCTCCCCCACTCGCTTCCACCAAGGCAATGGGTCGTCGTCAGGCCGTCACCACCACCGCCCCGAGTTAGAGCATGAGGTGGAGCTCCATCAGGAGCTGCAGGGCTCCTCCGCTCGGGTGAGGCCGTTGTCAGTACAGGTGGCGCATGAGCAACATGAGATCAATATACACAACGAGGAGTTCTCGTTTGATAAGAATGTCGGGGGTGGTCATAATAGAATTTGAAAATAATAAAGGTTTAGGATTGCCACAAAAGTCACACTTGTAATCCAATTTTTTTTGTCAAAATGATTGGGTAAATGAAGTTGTGCAAAATGAAACAGGAAGGGCTTTGTCCGTGTTGCTTGATGACATTACTGAATAGGCCTGGAAAAAAAGGAAAAGAAACGGAATTACAGGGCATGCAGAAAAAGCCCTTTTGTATTAGCCCACACGATTCTTGGACATTGGTTGATATGCTGCCTGAAAAATGACAATGACAAGCTACCACGACAGTTTTGGGACAACCACCAATACATCCAAATTTTATGGGTGAATAACAATTTACTCCTTTAATTATGAAAATTGGCGAATTATCTTTTTATAAAAATTAAATAGTAATTTACTCATTTGTATTTTAAGAAAAAGGGATAATTTACATGTCTGCTTAAAAAGATAAATTGCTTCAATTTAAAAAATATAAGGAGGTAAATTGCTATATTTTTTGAAAAATATAAAAGAAGTGAATTACTATTTTATTTTTCATAAATGGGCTGTTTGTCTATTTTTTACGACACACATAAATTGAAATTTACCTAAATTTTTATGCTTGATTAATCAACAGTCAGCACCACCCTGCCCATCTCTAATCATGTTTATCCTCACAAATAATTTTAATCATATTCCTCCGGTCCCAGCATAATCAGAACTGCTAAACTTTATTAATTTACAACAATATCCTAACCCCAATATCTCCTTAAGTCTTTTTGTAATATATATAAAAAAATTGAGTAGATTCGGCTATAATCACCATCATAAATCATCCTTTAAAATCGTAGATAGATTCCATGAGTACTTATAATTAATAAATTACACTAATAATAATAATAATTGAAAAAAAATGAACCCTAGAAATTGATTTTTTTTTTTTTTTTTGACAAGACCCTAGAAATTGATTTGTTTATAAATGATGGGTTGCTGAGGATTGACGATTTTAATGTTGGGTCAGATATTAGTACAAGTTACTAGAATTCTCACTCGGAAATAACTCCACTCGCTCATATAGAGAGTGCCTTAGTAAGTAGTCTGCTCACAGCAGGTAACAACCTCCAACTCTACCATGGCGCGAGGCTCCTCCCAGTCCCAGGCTTCCTCCGCCTCCACCTCACGCCCCGGCCTCGTCGCCCCCCGTGGCTCCGCCGCCGCCTCCGCTGGGATGCGTCGTCGGAGGCTGGGTAGCGCCTCTTCCTCCGTCAGCTCGTCCGGCCTTGCTGGCGGCGGCCCCGGCAGCAATATGCTTCGCTTCTACACGGACGACTCGCCGGGCCTGAAGATCAGCCCCACCGTCGTCCTCATCATGAGCCTCTGCTTCATCGGATTCGTCGCCGTCCTCCACGTCGTCGGCAAGTTCTACCGCGTCAAATCCGGGTCCTGATTTCCCTGGTCGGGTCGCGGGCCTTCGATCCTCCAGAACTCTCAACTCTGTAGCTGCCACGTGTAGTTTCCGTAGCTCCATGTACTTTTCTTTTCATCTTTTTCTTTTGTCTTAAATAAATTTCAGTTGTTGGAGTTCTTGAACTATTTTGATGTCTTAACATTGCCGATGTTGCTAATGTCGTGGTAGTAAAAACGTGATGCGATTACAATACAAATATATATATAAGCTCTTGCATTATTATATATTTTTACACATGCTAATCACAACTCACACTCCATTATTCACGATTTATTGGTTATTTGTCATATTTATAAGCTCTTTAAAATTATATTTTGATAAAACATTTAAAGTCGATAAAAAAAATTTAGAGTTAAGAATTTTAAAAATGGTATATTGTGTGGATTTGATATGAACAACAATGGAGAAAATAACATAACTAATGTGTGATATAAACATTAAATTAAATTCATTTAACCCAAATTTTTTGTGTTTATAAAAAAAAGAAGAAAAAAAATATTTATAATTATAATTAATCCTATGAAATATATGCGATCAATAATCTCGTATCACAAATTAATATTTTTCAGAAAAAAAATTATAATCATCACTAAGCTATAATTAATTATATTTAATAACATGATTTGCAATATACCTATTCTAGAATATTAGCTACATGAAAGAGATTTTCGAAAGTCCACAGAAAAATTATTGCTAATTGACCTAAGTAAGAAGCAAAAAGACAGTTCCTCAATGATATCATCATGAATTCCTTGTTATATTTAATAACTTGGACTATTTGAACTGATTATATATGTTTCTCAAGTAGCCTTACTTAGGTTTCTTTCCCTCTCAAATATTTTTATGTAAATTGAGAAATAAAACGATCTTTCCAGCATAATATAGAAGATAATGCATAATAATTTTTTTAATTATTATGTTACAATTTTCTGGCTGAATTTTTTACTTAATCACAATTCCATATCGTTGAACTTTATCAACATCAAAAAATATATAATTAATCTAAATATGATAATATATTCAAATGTATAGAACAAAAGTGACAACTTTACTTGTCTAAGTTGATAGTTGATTCTTATTTATTTTTTGGTTCAAGAAAATGGAAAAATAAAGGTAACTTTCTAAAAGTCCATTAGAGAGAACTGTATATACACCTTGTGTGTATGATAGGTTCTTTATATTTCTTTTACGATCAATATAAATTAAAATATAATAATAAAAAATTAACACCCATGCTACGATATACGCTTACCCTCACCGAATATTTTGATAAAAAATTGAACACATATCATTTTGGATTGAGGTCTTCAATGACTTATGATGATCTGGAGGTAATTTAGCAGTGACATGTGTATGGGTCTTGATGAGTATGGCCTATACACAAAGCGTTAGGTTAGTTGATGTGACTTTCAACTAAAATTCCTGATGTTGAAATTAATTTTGAACTAGAGATTATAGAGATAGTAAGTATATTTTGATGGTACTAAATACATTTCTGTATAAATGGACCCTCGGTATATTTACAATAGTTTATGTTAGAAATTGTACGAACAAATGATAAATTGAGTTATTGGGTCGGACTGATCGGATGCGACTTCACCCATTAACTCTTGGAGTGTTTTGTAATTTTTATGGTTTTAAAGGGCAAAATAATCCTTTCCGGCCTATTTAATATATTTTTCCAATCTTATATTGTGAGTGTAAATAATAATCAAACTTAACCCCTACACCACAACGATGGGCAGTCTTCTCTGAGTTGTTGGGGTGATTCAACAATTTTGCCAAAACAAAGGGGTTTTTATGCGATTTTTTGGAAGAAAAAAGAAATTAAAATAGAAAAAGGAAAGACGAGAGAAAGAGGACGCACCGCACAACAGTTCCCCACATCCTGATGCGAATTGCGATGTGACCCATTCTCTTATAGCACTCGTGCAACAATTTCATACGCTCTAAGACCTTTTCTGAAATATGCCAAATCCATCAAATACTCTTCACTTCCCCTCAATTTCCCTGTTCTCTCACACCTTTCTTCATTTGTCTGTTAATAATTGCAGGGCCAAGATATATATGCAAAGAGCCCACAAGCCGGACTCCACAATCCGACGCACCGATCCCTGTTTTCTTTACTGTTGATTGTATAAAAAAAGAGTTGGAGTGAATCGAAGGATTTTTTGATGGAGGTTCGAGGTGAGGATGATGTTCAATCACGTCATCGTCAAGAGCAGCAGTCGCCGCCCACCCCATCGTCGAAGCAAGTCAAATCTTCTCCTAATCCTGTTGATACCAATGCTGTTACCCAAAGGTGGAGTTCTTGATTCTTTTTGGTCTTTTTTTCTTTTATTGGGTTTGTTTGATTGAATAATTCTCAAGAAAGTGGATCAAGATTGGTGCTTTTATTCTTGTCGTGGGTTTGATTTCAATGTGTTTTTGCAGGTTGCAGAAGGAGCTCATGGCTCTCATGGTATGTTTGCCTTAATCAGATGAGGACTGTGATTTTACTTCTTTGTTAGTTTAAGTGGTTGATGATCTTATCACAGTTGAGTTTTGGTTTCAATTGGGTTATTGGAAGAAAATATGTTTGTTTGTTCATAGTTAGATTTGGTTCACTCCAAATGCTTCAAGGAAAATGATTTTAGGAATTGGGTGGACAGAGACGAAAAGAGAATTTACTATTTCACTGTTACAACTTTTCAAGCTAGATATTAAGGCTGATTATGTGATATAGTGTCTTAGTTTGTTTATGCTATCCATGGAACTTCAAAACATACCAGTGTTGTTTATCTTTTATCTTGTCTTGATCAATGAAGAATTTAATGTGATAAGAGGTCAATTTGAACCATCTGTGCTTTTTTATCTGCATATGATGAAGTTGTAAGGGACGACAGCCACGAATAGATTTTCCTATTTTCTGCTGAAAGAAATGCTGAGAGAGCCACTAGTCGACATTTTGTTGTTGCCTTGATTTCTTTCTTTCAGTATTTTCCGCTATTCAGTAAAATATGTTACTATGTGGTTCGTCTCTGACAAATTGTATGTGTACTCTGTTTCCTTGAGGACAAGCTTTGAGAATACATACCGTTTCTGCCTGCAGACCATCATTCTTTCCAAGAAACTGGAACCACATGTAAACCTCAAGAAACAAAGCTGTGTGGTGCTGAACTTTATCATGTAAAGTAGCTCAAAGTAACCAATGAATGTAATCAGATTGAGAAGAAGATACTACCAAGTTCTTGTAATTAGACCATAAAACTACTTGATTAGACCATCCAAGCTTCAAATGAAAGTAAATTTCATGTAAAGTTGATTGAAGTTACTTTGAAACCATAAAATTACAAGGGAACTGCTTCTAAATTTGGATAAAGGGACAATGCCAGACTTGAGGATATTTTCCATTAACAGTTAAATAATTATGTGGAAACTACGGTTAATTTGCTTTATGAAGAATGTTTAAGACAAAGCTGTCTAATTGGCAATTGTTATGCATTTGTGCAGATGACTGGAGGCGACCTGGGAGTATCTGCCTTCCCTGAAGGGGAGAGCATATTTACTTGGATTGGCACTATCGAAGGTGGCAGAGGAACCATGTATGAGGGTCTATCTTACAAGCTATCTCTGCGATTTCCACTCGATTATCCTTTTAAGCCTCCAATAAGTTTGAGACAATGTGCTTCCCCAAATGTCGACCAGTATGGGATATTTTCTTCAGGTACTTAACGTAAATCTAGAATTTTCTTTTTTTTTCTTGTCTGTCTTTTTCCTCTTTTTTCATTTTACCTGAGTATGATACTATATATCTTTTTCGTATTCATCTACTATCTTCAGGGAAGTTCTTCGATGGATTAGATGTGAAAACACCACACACATGGATAATCCCTACTGCAGAACATCACAGTCGTGCCTTAATCTGCATTCTTCAGTGTAGATAATGCTTGTTTATATGTCTCTTTGCAGGATAAATGGTCTTCAGCATGATTGCAGAACAATACTTTTGTCAATCCAGAGTCTATTAGGAGGTCAGACGGATGTTTCTATCTTTCAGTTTTTTCGCCATATCTGGTTCACTTATGTTCTTTCTTGCTCTTACGCTCTCATTTTGACATTCAGAACCAAATACCGAGAGCCCACTCAACAGCTTTGCTGCTTCACTTTGGAAAAACCAGGAAGGTCTGCAAATTTCCTTTTTATGTCTCTGGCTCTCTCTTTCTCTCGATTTTGTTGTTCAACCATGAGTTGTTCCAACAAGCGAACGAGGGCAGTCCCAGCATGAGGGTTCGATTTGACAATTTGCACATGGTTAATTCTTATTTCTTGAATTGCAGAGTACAAGAAAATGGTGCGCAAACATTACATGGCTGGAGAATCATTCGAGAACTGATCCTCATGAAATCTCACACTACAGGAGCATCACGCTGCATTTCCTCCAACAACAGTAAACTTCATGATGGAACACAACATTTGTAGGAAAGAGATTAAAACTGCAGTTTGTTTCTTTCTCTTTGTCTGTGACTGTGTATTCAAATCATATAATGTTCATACGTACGCTGTATAGTTGCTGGATTTCACTGTCGGGTTCACGATTTTAGTCCAGTTCTACTCAATCAGAGGAGATTACGTCTCGTCCTGTTCCCGAATAGATCATTATGTCGTAGCTGTTGATTATGATTGTTGTCGGGCTTATTTATTTTGGATTTGAATGAGCAATTTGTTCCATGTGAAAGTTTCAAGTTGGACAAAAATGTATAATTAAAATAACGAGATATTTTTTAATTAATATTCCTATTTGTTTGAATTTGGAATTAGGTACAATAGAAAGTATTTGAAAATTATACAATATAATGAGGGAATTTAGGAGTGCAGAGATGGGATAAGCACATGTGGTTGTTGGGAAAAAAGAACCAAAGGATAATAAGTACTTATCAGATGATTAGTATTATTGATTATCTTAAAACAATATAATTGTAAGTAACTAATTTTGTGTAAGAACATTACTTTAAATGTTTAATAAATTCGTAATTCTTTATGGTATTTACAAATACACTTGCTATTGGAAAGGAAAATTTTATGAATACACCTTGAATAAATTAAATCGACACTCCAAAAGTAGAGGTATTTGTGTAATTAAATTTAATATGAAGAGATATACCTATACTTCCATAAGATAGAAAGTATTTATATTACAAGAGATATTGATGTAATTTGATCAGAAAGTGTTTATGCAAAATTTTGCTACTGAATGGGAGTGTTACGGTGTATTTGTAACTAAAATTACAACATTATAGGGTGTATTTATAATTTTATAAAAGATGGAGGGTGTTGGTCTGTAATTAGACCAAACTATAGGGGTGTTAATGAAATTTAATCCTTTAAATGTTAATTCCATGGTTGTCTGTCCAGAATAATATTAGCGCGTATTTTGTAGAGCCAGTCGTAACCGGCATTAACGGTGAACCCCCCGCCCTCTCGCGCCAAGCAAAATAAAGGAAAAATGCAAGGAAGAGAAGAAGTTCACCATTTTTCTCATTCTCATTCTCATTTTCTTCTCATTCCAAGAAATCAAAGCTCTTTTTCCTTCTCCCCAAAGAGAAAAGAAAAGGACAAAGATCAGAAGAAAAATGAGCGTGATCGACATTCTGTTCAGGGTTGATTCCATTTGCAAGAAGTACGACAAATACGACGTCGAGAAGCTACGCTCGGAAAACGCCTCCTCCGATGATGCCTTCGCCCGCCTCTACGCTGCCTTTGAATCCCAAGTTGAAGCCACTCTCCGGGTCTGTGTTTTTCTAATTTTTCCTTTCATTAATTTCCATTTGTAATTGTTGATTTTTGTTTTTTGGTCGGTGGTTATGTATGTGTTTTCTTTTTCGATTTTGAAAATGTTCGTCTGCAGAAGTCGGAGGTGGCGGCGGTTGAGACAAATAGGGCAGCTGCGGTGGCGATGAATGCGGAGGTGCGGCGGACGAAGGCTAGGCTCATGGATGAGTTGCCTAAGTTGAAGAAACTTGCTCAGAAAAAGGTGAATTTCTCTTTTTTTATGGATCATTGTTTGTACTCAATCTGTTCCAAAATGGAATGGACAATTGAGGTAGTACGTCATGACTCATGACATATGGAGAAAGACCAAAAGGTAAATAACAAGTTATGATATATAAATTGGGTTAAATGCAAATTACCCCATGTGTTATACAAAATGTGCAAATTACCCCTGTAAAAAAACAAATATCAAATTACCTCCCTGTGTTTTTTCATAACAAAGCAAATAAGTCTATCACGCGATTCCGTGCCCTTCAAGCTCTAATTTTTTTTAATTTTTAATAAAATTATATTAATATTCTTATTAATAACTGTTAGATTTGATTGAATCTACGATTCAGATTTAATTAAAAAGATCAATGGTTCAGATTCTACTAAACTTAATCAACGGTCTAGATTAAAATGTATATATTATTAATATATATATATTACATAAAATATAATTAAAAATATATATGATATATTTTTATTAATTAAAATTATATATGTATATATATATATAGAGAGAGAGAGAGAGAGAGAGAGAGAAATGGATGGAGAAGGCGGCACCGGCGAAGGGGGAAGGTGGGGGCGCCGGTGACGGGGAAGGTAGGGGCGCCGACGGAGGAGCGGGCTGGGGCGGGCATTGGGTGGGGGAAAGGTGGGGGCGCCTGCGAGAAGGGGGGAAAGAGGGGGGGGCCTGGGGCGGGCGACGGGGTGGGGGAAGGTGGGTGCGCCGGCGAGAAGGGGGAAAGGGAGGGCGACGATGGGGAAGGGGGGCTGGGGCGGCGACCGGTGGGGAGGAAGGTGGGGGGGCCTGGGGCGGCGACGGGTGGGGGAAGGTGGGGCGCCGGCGAGAAGGGGGAACGGGAGGGCGACGACGGGGAAAGGGGGCTGGGGCGGCGACCGGTGGGGAGGAAGGTGGGGCGCCGGCGAGAAGCGGGGGCAAGAGGGCGGGGTCGCGACGGGGAGGGGGGGGTTGGGGCGGGCGACGGGCGGGGGGAAGATGGGTGGCGCCGGCGACGGGAAGGGGGCCTGGGGCGGGCGACGGCTGGGCTGAAGGTGGGCGCCGGCGACGGGACGGTGGGGGAGGCGACGGGGATGTGGGGGGGGTTGCGACGGGGATGTGGGGTGGGGGGGGTGCGATGGGGAAGAAAGGGAGGGGTTTGGGTTTTCTTATTTTATTTTATTTTTTAAATTAAAAATATATATTATTATAAATTTTATATATAATAATATTAATATATATTATATTTAAATATAAAATAATAATTTATTCTTAAAAATCAATAAAAATCGCAGCTTAAGCGCGTGTTACACAATTTCAGAGCCGGGGGGTGAATTGCTTTATTATTAACAACACATGGGGATAATTTGATATATATTTTTTCACAGGGGTATCTTGCACATATCATATATTACAGGGGTAGCATGTATTTTTCCCTATATAAATTGGGTAACATTCATCTTAGTAATCGAGTTTTACCATTAATATATCATTTTGGTACCCTTTAATATTTTATATTATGTTTCATTTAATAGTTATTTTGTCCTTAGTTATTAAAACAAAAAATATATAATAAAGAATTTGCATAGTTTTTCTATCAATATATTATGTCTTTATTCGTATCATTTGAGTTTCATTTTAATTATTTGGTTTTGAAGATATATATATATATATATATATATATATATATATATAGATAAATGGTCGAGACCACCCAAAAAATAGATTTAAAGTAGCTATCTTGTCCTAATACAATAAAATGTAGGACATAAGTATTTGTTTCTCGTTAAAGATACCTTTTGACATTTAATCAAGATACCAAAATTTGATTGCAAAATCTTAAATTTAGATTCAAGAGTTTAAATTTTAGATTATAAAAATTTCAAATTTGATTTCTCTGAGATTGCAATGCAATTTGCATTTTACTTTTAATATAATTTATTACTAAGTAATGAGTTATCTATTATTATCAAGTATAAAAATAATCAAATTTAAAATGAAAGTGAATTGTTTCAATTAAAGAAAAATATATTCAAAATTTGCTTTGGCCTACTAATCGTTTTTGGAAGATAAAGTAATCTGTGCTATAAATTGTTTTTATGCTTCTGTTTCATGAGCCCGGGACAAAAGATTTGAAAAATGCGAACCTCCTGTTCTGCTTGTCCAATTTTTTCTGTTTTCCCTTGTCAAAATATTGAGAAATTGTGGACACCATAAAATATTAATCACATTCTTAAGGTGTAGAAAGCCCCTTGAAAGTTCTAGGGATCACCAAACTATGTTTGTTAAGATTCTTGGTTCCTTCCTAGTTCCTTGAGGAAAACAAGAAAAGGCGTTGAAGAAAACACCATACATTAAATTAGCTGACAAGACTTCACCTAGTACAGAGAAACAAGGAGCAAGAGATAAACTGCAAGCCTTTTATCTTGCACGTCCATGAAGCTACTGCAGCATGAGTATCAAATGCTTCATTTAGTTTCTTGGATATCCAGACAGAACTCCCCATTTGTAATGCTGCAACTCTACTTTAGCCACCTTTCTACAAATGAATCCTCCTTCTTCTATTGAAATGGCATATGCCATAGAGGAAGCATAATAATGTTAACAAAAACAATCAACCTGATAATCAGTGAACAAGCATGAACTGGTGCTTTTCGACCAAACGGGGCTCCTTCAGTAAATGGACTGATATGTTGCAGCTGAGGATGCTTTCTGAAATTGATATTTTGACTACGGCATACACTCCCAACAGGTGAAAGGGCTCACCAAAGAAGAATTGGAAGCTCGTGTTGACCTGGTTCTTGCACTTCCAGAGAGAATTCAAGCCATACCAGATAGCACAACGGCAGGACCCAAGGGCTGGGAAGTTTCATCATCTCATAAAAACATAAAGTTCGACTCTGGTGATTATTGATGCTGATTTTTCTTGTACATGGAGCTCATGATCAGTTGATTATACAATATTTTTTATGAAATTATATATCTATATCAGATGGTAACTTTGATGATGAGTTCTTTCAACAAACCGAAGAATCAAGTCAATATAGGCAAGAGTTTGAGATGCGGAAAATGAAGCAGGTTTTCGTTTTTCCACTGTGTCTTCAGAGAATATATCCGTAAGCATTATTCAACTGTCTCATATAATCAAATTCCATCTCATGCAGGATCAAGGTTTGGACATAATATCCGAGGGTCTAGATGTATTAAAGAATTTGGCGAAGGATATGAATGAGGTTTGCTTGCTGTATTTTCTTTTCCACATTTGATGCTACTGTAGAAAAAGAGACTAATTTGTTTCTCCTTCTTTTCTTTCCTATTTCCAGGAATTGGATAGGCAGGTGCCCTTAATGGATGAAATTGAGGAGAAGGTCTTAACATTTGCACCCTGAGGCCAGTAATATTCTTTTTGAGAAGAGAGAAGAATTTATTTAACCTAGTATATTTTTTGTATCTTACAGGTGGATAAAAATGCAAGTGATTTGAGAAATACTAATGTTAGACTGAAGGAAACAGTTAACAGGGTAATTATACATATACTGTTTCTTAATTTAAAAGGGTTTTTTTATCCCTCCCTCTCATACACGTTCTCCTCCTGTCTTACATCAATGTGTTGCAGGTGAGATCCAGTCGGAACTTCTGCATTGATATCACTCTGATGTGTATTCTTCTCGGGATTGCATTCTACTTATACAAGTAAGTAATCTGGCCTTTATTGGAAGTCATGATTCCAGGTGCCTGCCAAATGTCATGTACATACTTATTCAGATGGGCTACAGTTCATGGTTTTGCGAATGTCTTGAGCCTTGGTCCTACATCACTGTGCTATTAAGATGACATTTTTTTTTTTAATTAAAATGTAATCCTTCAATTGGGTAGATAAAAGATCTCAACCTGAATTAGAAGTTATGCCATATAACCTCATCCTCTTCTTCTATGTGTCGTGTGGCTGGGGGTTGGCAGAGGAGCTGTGCTGGTCAGCTTCGAAGGGGTTCTTCCAAGATACTCCCAAATATTCTTTGTGCTTACTGTGTGCTGATCTGGTTTAAACTTTACTTTTTAATGTGTTACTATATTGGAAAAAATATACAGAATTCCACTTTTGAAGTAATTACTCGATCTGCTGTGAAGTTCTTGCTCAAATTCTTGCACTAACTGAATGTTACTTCACTCATGCAGTGTGCTTACCTGAATGCTTCAAAAGATTCGACGTGTTAGCTGGATTTCGTGATCTCGGGTTTGCTTCGTCACATGTATGTTTAGTGTGTCAATCTTTATCCTTTGGTTTATCCTGAATTTAGAGGCACCTTTGTCAAAACTGGCTCAATTGAGCTTGGACTTTTACTGTTGGTGGATGAAAATAGTACAATCACTTTCTTATCCTCAATGAAAAATTCTATATTAATTCATTTCCTGCTTCTGGTTTGTTGTCTCTGGTATAGTTAAGCCTTTTCAATCTATTTCAATCTTTAACAGTAAATCATTTGGGAGATTTCTCAAGCTCCCTCATATGCAGGACACCCTATAATACATTAGCCTCAGCATTTCTTGCTTTGTAGTCCTTCACTTGCCAAAGCAAAGGACCCAGGATTTTATGGTTACTTAAGAAGTGATCATCAGGCTATAACTCAAGCTAGGTCATTGGATGATTGTTTTATGCCCACGTGTAACTGCAGATGACCCCGCATCAGCTAAGCCATAGAAAACCTATTCTACCATCCAACCAGTGAATTGATTCCAATTGTACTCATTTCTAGAATTGTTTGTTAGAGTGAAATGCTGACCAATCCAAGGTCATATTATCTTCATTGATTCCACTTCATATCTCAAACAGGAAAGCACGAACATAGCTAACACCACATCCTTCGTTTCCATGTTTCCATATCAGTTTGCTTGTCTGGTTTCTGGTTGATGGAGTCAATTTCGTTTGGTTTCTCTTACATCTAAAGTAAGAATCTGATGCTGCTTCTAAGAAAAGTGATTATGGACTACCAGTTTTTGCTTTGTCAGATATAAAAAACTGTGGGTAAAGATTAAGGGCCATTTTTTTTTGGTGTGTGTCAATGAACTTTGAATTAGTGGCATCATTCAGTTGTCTTTATTTCTTGCACTCCTCTAAGACAAATTGAAGATTGAGAACAAAATTGCCTGACTGAGCTTTGTCAGTTGGAGGCCTTTGTGTTATTGTTCTTCAGTATATTATGGAACTCGATGCAGGATTTCTGGGGAAAGAGAAGACAACAGAAGAAGATAAACAACAAAATCTTGAACCAGGGACCTTCAATTTGATGTCAGCAAGGATTCATAAGATTTCATGTTATTATCATATTACACACACATAAGCATACAAACTGGTAAATACAAGTTTAGACCTTAGAGCACATATACACATGATTACGTAATCAATTTTGCATTTGAGGCACCCTACAATATGCTTCGCAGGGTCTTATTGAATTTCAAATGTGGCAGAGGTTTCATCGTACTGTTCAAGCTAATTAAAACGAATTGCTCCTTTGGAAAGTTGGTTGTTGTAGAAAGTTTTCTGATAGAGCTGGCATATCCAGTTCTTGTAAGTTGAAATAGGAGTGTGATGAATAATTAGGCCCGAACCTGTTACCTTCAGATACATGTTGATGATACGAGTTTGTACCCATTGTGGCTACCACTTGTCCTGATCGAGAGGCCACGGTTTTTTGCTCATTGATTATCATGTTTGTAGGCTGCTGGATATTTGTGCATCTATTCTCCATAAGTTCACCTGGTACTGGACCAGAGAAACTCTGGAACAGAGAAAATGTTGTCTGAGTATTCCATTTTCCGGATATGGGCTCACATATTGTCATGCTGCTGTTTCCACTTTCGTGGCTTTGAAAGGTTGTTCTGGGGATAGTTGCGACTCCAGGATCATGTCCAACAAGGGATGAATCTATTAGGTGATATTCACTTGATATCATATTATTTTCGAGCATATCTGCGCTGTTTTCTGTGTATACTGAAGGGAGTTCCTCAATCCTGGGTAGGTACTCAAGAAATTCATCAGAATTGTGGTCATCCTCGTATGCATTCTTTGACGTGTTGCCTTTTTGCTTAAGCCGACATAGTACCCAGTCATCCAACTGAACGGAATTCCAAAACTTTTGTTACTCATTCTTCTTCTGGTCTAGATTATAAGAAATGTTAACACTTAGATTATTTGGCAACTATAAGTTTCATGTATCGTTCAGACATTAACTTGACTAAGAGTTTGGAAATTGAATACTGGACGACAAGTGGGACTACAATGTTACGCAAGTGGGATTTATATGATCAGCTGTGTCTCTTAGTTTCTCATTTCTGTATAGCTATCCTTTATATGAGACTTAACTGACTGAATCTTTACCTCAGTGAAGAATTTCTGACCTTCCTTTCTTCTGAAAAGAGTATGACTCTACAATTTCATGTATGCCTTCAGCTGCCTAATAATTCTCTGATAACTTATCTCTGCTTTTGTTATTTGAGAAATGAGGAACTATTAATTGGTTGATTATGACAGAGAACAGAAAAAAACACTTACTCTCATGGACCCTTTGGAACTTAAAGTACGAGTAGCATCAGGAAGTCTGTACTCGGTCATGGTCCAATCCATCTTCAGACCCTTTGGTGGCTTACCTTTGTAGAAAACAAGATCTTTCTTGACCCCGATTCTTCTTGATCCAGTCGAGCTGAGAATTGGCTTATCGATTCCAGTAGCTTTCCAGTAACCTGATGCAGCTGTGCGATTAGGCCTCCCTCCATTCGGGTACTTCCTATCCCTCGGGTAAAGAAGTACCACTCCTCTTCTCCAGACAAAGACTTCCCTGTATTTTGGAGACAATGGATAGAAGAATTAGACTTAACAAATCCTACAAGAAAACTGATGTCAGTCGAGAAAAGATAGAAAGAGAACACACTAGGCAGATCCCAAGGGTTGTAACTATAAAGCTCTATATCAGTAATCACATCTGCTGGTAAGGGAAGGGACTTCACTTTCCTTTGCAGGTAATAAGTGATTAATTCCTCATCAGACGGGTGGAATCTGATTCCGGGAGGGTATTGGATATATTGAATATTTGAAATGGGGCTTTCCTCCATAGAGAAGTATCTAATGAGGGTGGGATTGGCTAAAGTGTGTAACTTTGCAGAATAGTGCACTTCCACATTATAAGGTGCTAGTGCTGATGCTGACATATCCATAAAATATTAAACCTATGGAGACTGAAAGCTTCTGTAAGGTTTAAGAAATGATCCAGAAATTGACGTTGTTGATGTGTATGATATGATGGAACGATGGTCCTTAAGTGCTGTTTGGCTCTCCCTCTTTTTAAGGCCTCAATGTTTTTTTGGACTTTGTGCTTGCTTGTCACACTGCATTCTGCTATTTTTCTTGCTTTTATTTCCTTTCAGTAGGATTTATATGTTAGTTTTTTTTTTTTGTTGTAATTATACATATCGAATTAGTCGTCTTGTCATGTCTTCTGCTTTCCTGGTTCGTAATAATATTAGCCCGATGGATTGGCTGTTGAACTTGTTTTCTGTAGCTTTCCTGTTACTTCAAATATCAACCTTTAGATCAAATTTGTTAATTTACCGAGTACCATGATGTTTGCATGCAAAAGTTTGAAAAACAGGTTGGTTATAATAACAGCAGGTGATCTTGATACGGATAATACGACTGAAAACGACAGCTTGAGATACTGCTTTGTACGCCCACAGAGCTTATGTTCTTACAGAATACTTGGAAAATACTATACCCGCATGGATGTTTTTCTTTATTCTATTATATATGTTCATAGTGAATTCCGAGCCAAGGTTCATGGAGAGTGACAAACGTCGTCTTATGTATCGACATTATTGAAACAGCGTGACAGAATATAAATTGTTGCCGAAGGATTTCCTATTGTGGCATGCACAGGTTAAATGTTGCCTCTTCTCTTAACCTTTGCGCTATCTTTTATTGTCTGTTGATATGTTTTTTAATCAGTGGATGTTCATACAATGTAGCCATACTGTCTTAACTGCAACTGTGAATTAACTATGTGGAGTTGTATGTGGTTTATGGCTTACTGATGATCAGCTTCAGTAGGGATAAAGAATAGAGATTCATCGATTGTTTTATTAGAGATAATAACATTTAAACCTCTTATATTTATACAAATCACTCGTGCTTTTGCATAATTATAGAAATTATTCATTGCAATCAAAAAGTAGAAATAGTTTGTATAACGATATTTACATTTTTTGGGGAATGTATGTGTAATTTTTTAAAAAATTGAGATGATTTTTGTAAATAATATCAACTTTTTTTGGCTGGTGTTTGTCAATTGTCCAAATGACAGGTATAGTTCGTGTAAATAGATCATAGGCTTGGGGCTTAGATGTAATTTTTTATTTTTATTATAAAAATCAATGTATTTGTAATTCAAAATCTCGAGATTTGTGTGGGAGCCACCCATTACAAGCTTCGACTTTGATCAATTGGAAGGGACAATTGAACGGTCCAATGATGATACTTTATTTTTGTGAAAAATAGGTCACATGTAGAGTTTCATGAGAGTTGGGGAATCATCTTTGATTTTTTTTTCTTTTATATATATAAAATGATCAACTAGGAATTGAAGATGATCCACTACATGGGGAAAAGAATGTTAGTGACAAGATTTTAAGCTACGATAAATAAAGTATAGGCTTTATTTTATTATTAGACTATACTTTCATAATTTTTTAATGAAAATAAAAATTAGTACATAAGTTCTCATAATTGTAAGTGGTGTAAAAATGGTGTATATTCCACATTTGTTGATAGTTGAACAGACGTACATGACGATAATGCATGTACGAACGATTGTGTTTGTACTTTTATTGTCATTATATACATATATATGTCATTGACAACAATGTGATAACTACGCTACAATAGACATAATTATTAAGGTTATTGTGAATATCAACATTACAACAAAAATAAATATTAAAAATAATTATATTTACACCCTCTAACACATTTAGTCTATCTAAACAAATTGTCTCTGTCTTTTAAAATATTATACACATTCATAAAAAACGTCTGCATCATTATATAATATTTTACTATTATGGGTGGTTTTTATAATTATGCAAAAAAAATAAAAAATTCGTATCCATAAATTATAGATTAAGAGGTGTAAATATATCCGTAAAACTTTTTATCACTTAAAAAATATTAGACATCAGTAATTTCGATATTTTATTTGATCTTCTCATTTTTTTTATTTATAAATTTCCCTAATACAGTAGTTGCAAGGCCGTTTATTTTAGTTCAAAGAAAGGAGGGAAAAAGACTAGTCTTAAGACATTATCCTTAGAAAACATAGAGAGAGTGTAGCTGGATAATGAAATTCCCCTTGGACTCTACAATTGACAATCCCCATGTCTGGATATTGTCCCTTAGCTCAACTACTTTTTGTGTGAAAAACACACACACACAAACACTACTTATACATAGAGGCAAAAGTATGTGCCCCAAATCTTGTTCCCACCGAACCACATTGTCATTTACGTACACATCATCACTATATGTTGTGTGGTCTGTAATAAACCCCAAAACCATATTCCTGGATGAAGTCCTAATTTGGTAATATCTTTAAAGACAATTGTTTCACCAAAAAATAATATTTATATATATATATATATATATTCATGTATCTATATTATATAACAAATACTTCATTTTTACTCACGAATGACAGTTACTTACACCGCGATATTAAAATTTTAAATTATCAAAAATATCTTTTGTGTATTTTTCTCATCTATATATATATATATAGTAACCACAAATGGTGGTTTGTGACACCCATGACACCGGGTTTTTTTTTTTGCTGTTGCTAATATATTTATGTTAATTTTATGTATTTACTTATATATTTATTGAAATGTGATATGTTGGTTTATACATTTTATTACTAGCCAATGTAACACGTTGTTCCTACGTGCATATAATAATAATAATTCTTCACGCTTTAAAATATATTATCAATAAGAATAAAATACATAAAGTAGTACATTACATTAATAAAAAGAAAGAAAAAAATAATAATTAATATAAATTTTAAAAATTTGAATAAGTTAGATTTTTATAATGACAATTTTGACTTCACAAATATTTAATGCGACGGTGTCATTAACCGCCGTTTGTGAGTGTGCAGACTTTTCTTTTATATTAGTATAGATTATATATACTAAGTGTTATGGCATGCCGTCCCTGCGTACATATAATAAATAATTGTTTACACTTATAAAATATATTATAAATAAGAATAAGATTATAAACCATACACATCATATTTAAAAAATAAATAAATAAAATAAAACTAATTTAGGGATATTATCGGCATAAAAAAAATCGTGTGGGTGAAATTTTCCTCTTAATGTAGATAGATAGTATAAATTATATGAATGAGAAGAAGAATTTGAGTAGAGGTGGTTGATATATAAGGATATTTTTGGTAATTTAAAGAATTGGTGTCGTTGTGTAAGTAACCGTCTTTTGTGAGTAAAAATGATTTTTTTTTATATAGTATAGATAATATATTTTATAGTATTAAAAAATTTATTTATGATATAAACGCAGAAACAACGTGCCATAATGGCTAGTTAATATAAATGAAAAAACATTTTTCACTTACAAATTTTGTGATACCACTATACTAATTTTTTATTATATCAATAATACTTTTAAATTATTTTTTATTTATTTTTTTGGTTGAATAATGATGTGTTTGTTTATTATGTGTACGAGGAACGACGTGCAAGTTGAATAGTTTATATATTAAGATTAAAAACAAATTGCAATGTGTGTATTAATTTATATTCCTTGAAAGCACTTTTCTATTACACATTAAGTCAAGTATCTATATATTGAAAATAAATTTGTTATGAATACGTGCTTGAAATTCATTTTTTCTTCTATATATATAAATAATTCAAAAATACATACATAAATATGATATCATTAATTGTCTACGATGATCCATCAGCTGAAATTTGTATCGAAAATAAAAAATTATCCGGCTTGTAGATATGAGTTTCAACTAAACAATTTAAGTATATTATACTTGCTATCTAATTGATTTGGTCCAATCAAATTTAATTTGAATAAGAATTTTTTTATGCGAAAAAAACACTGCTCTTTGTATCTAAATGTTTGGAAAGTAATTAATAAATCTCAGAAGAAAACACATTTTCAATGGGTTCGAACTTCGAACTCTGCCTGATCCATGGGATGTGTGTTATATATCAGGAGCTGGTTTACTACATAGTGGAAGTGGTTGCCCATTGTAATAGTAGGAGTTATTGAGCATGATTTGTACTAGTCTTTATTATATATTAATATCAATAGAAATAATTGTACTTATAATTAATTTATTTTAATTAATAAAAATCCATCGCGTTTACCTGAAAAAAAAAAAAGGGAAAGGAAAACAGCCTCAAAATTGTGCTTAGGCAAAAAGTGAGAATGCAAATCTCTTTGTTCATAATGAAATGGGCCTTCAGAATTAGTATCTCAATGGACTTCAAAAGCTCGAACTGAAGGTTGCAAGTAAGGCCCGTAAATATAACTGGGCCGCCTCAAAGCCCTATTTTGTAATTGCGATTTTCGAACAATGTGTTCGGCAAACAAGCCACAGCGTTTCGTATCATTTTGTGTAAATTACAATTTTGATCCCTATACTTGATGTAAAATAGATTTTTGGTTCGTAAAATTTTTTAGACATGATTTTAGTCCCTCATTTTTCTAAATTATTACAATTTTGATTCTTAAATTTTTTAAAGCACCATTTCAGCCCCTAATTTTTAAAAATTGTTTCGATCACAGATATTTTAAATGAATAAGATATTATGCACACACATAGTTCCTAATATTTCAAACTAATTATAAATTTCAAGGTGTGTATTTATAAAAAATTTGAATTTAATTCTTCAATTCAATTGTTTAACTCTAATTTGTAAGAAGTCGAATGAACTTGATCTTGGACTCGTGGGGTTTGGGACCCATTAAATATTCTGGATCTACGCCTATATACTAATAAAGATAAAATATTTAAGTTTGGTTTAGTAGAGTTATGTACGACGACTGGGGTTTTGATTTTTCAAAATTTGGATGGCCTTCATTTTTCTTTTTAATTTGAGTGTGGATGAATCCTTATGGTTGAAGGCCAGTTTGGATGTTATGCTCTAATATTGTTATTTAAACTTTTCTTTTTGACGTTTTGGAAAAGTCTTATCTATTAAAAGCAATTTGATTAATATTAACTATTAACACATGATAAGTGGAATAATTATTATCTAATTATGATCATTCATAGTTCAACTAGTCAATCAGAGCCGTGGGATGACATTTAATATTCTCTCTCTTCTCTCCATTAAAAAAAATTAAAAATTATCAAAAAAACAATATTGAGTGTAGCTTTAATTGTAGTCAAAGACCGTTCCGCTACTCCTCTCTCTCTCTCTCTCTCTCATAATTGTTCAAAGACAAATTATAGTTTTTATATATTATGTCTTTTTAAAATAAAAAAATTACATTATCTTTCACTCATAAAAAATGAAAAAAAAAAAAACATTTTTCGTCTAGTAACTTAGGACCTTTTACAGGGTCCTCACTTCAGTCATATGTCATATTTCTGTAGATTATTAATAAAAAAAATCACAATTGCTTCGCACATGATTTTTAAGTGTTGAATTTGAAAATCTAACGGTCATGCGGCCTTGTTCGTTAAATATTTAATGAGAAATTTGTCATGTGGAATAAAAAATGCTACGTGTTATATGTTATTAAATTAAAAGTGAGAGTCTCGTAACTAATAAAATTAAAAAGTGTAAAAATTCTAAACTAAGTGATGAATATATTTCCCCTAATAAAAATTAAACAACAATCCACAAGGGCATCACTTGACCTATAATTATGTAGTTGATTGCAATTTCATATTGTTTCGGGAATATTAAACATTGGAAAAAGGAAGTTTAGGACAGTATGTTGAAGGATGTGTGTGAGTGGTTGTGACAACATTCTTGGGAGATGAGGAGACTTAGGAAAGAATCCATGTCCACCAAAATAGGAACTTCCGAAAGCTTGAAGCCAAAAGTGGTTAGATCAGTACTAAAATATGTTTCAATTAATTGCCCTTTTTTTTTTTTATTATTTAGCAATTAATGCCATCATATCTTATATATACTTGGTCATGTTTGGTAATTCCAAAAAGTCCAACCACAAAATGACACGTAGTCAGACTACCTTGCTAGTTTAGACTTTTACATGACTAATAATCAAGTAAAAAAGTATCCGTCTTATCGATTTTTTTTTTTTTTGAAAATATCAACAAATTATATCACGTTAGTATAATAAAATAGAAATTACTGCTACTATTACATGATTCACACTGTTAATTAAATTTTTCGTATTTAGTAAATCTATACGAAAAAACACCCATCATATAATAATTAATTGTAGGCCAAAATTAGTATATACTAATTCTTGTTATTTACATATAGGATAAATTGGTTATATATAATGCAATATTTTGTGGAAATTAAATTTCAAGTGGCTATTTGATTATCTAGGTAAATTTTTTGTTTGAATATAATAATCTTATAAAATAAAATAAGGACATGCATGATTAATGATTGATAATGCACTTGATAGCATGAAATGGTTGACGTGATTGATCCACATTTTAAAATCAAGTAATCAATTATTTTGTCAATCAAATATTACCTGCACTCTATCGGAAACTTATAAAATATAGAGGGTGTCGGCACAATTTATCAAAATTAAATAAATCTTTTGCATAATTGTAATAAAATAATTAACTTCAGGCAGCTAGAGTGCCAATTATGTACAGTCAAGTTGGTTTATATATAGTTGAAATTTCCGGTATTTACTACTAAGTAACGTATGTAATTAATAGCCTATAAATGAACAAAGAGACATTGATAGATGATATGGGGACGAGAAGTCCCCTCCTTTGAGTGACTTTTGTGGAAACATGTACATATATATGTACGTACTACATAGCTTGACTCACACACACACACACACACTACATCTCATGACTGCAAAAAAGTTGTCCAAACACTATTCTTTGATCTCTTATGCTTTGTTTGGTTCTATTTCTTTTAAGTGACTTTATGTGTTTTTGGTAGACAGGGAGAAATATATACAGAAGTGTGTTTCAAGATTTTTTAAATGTTTGATTTTGCATTTTGTATTAGCGTAAGATAATTTAAATAGATTTTCAAAAAAGATAATTTCAAATAGACTTCTTAATTCCATTTATTGTTTTGTATATATAAACAATGACCCCAGATGTAGGGATAACAAATAGTAAATCATGTAAGCATTTATGTAGCAGATGAAAGATAAAAAAAAATACCCGCCAGCAAAAGTTCCAAATAATTAAAAGCCCTAATATTATCCACATCAGCAAATTCTAATAGGAAAGTCCTATATATGATTGTCAAAAATTAATTACTTCAGAATTATTATTTGTCATTCCTATATTTAGAGTTCTTATTTTGCTGATCGTTTTATAAATAGGACAACAAATGCAATTAAACCAATTTATATATATATTGAATGGTGCGTTTTGTAAATGGTTCCCATGCAATCACTGCCATACTAAATTAACAAGAGTCCTCACTCGGACAATTGTTCGTATGAAAAACAAACCTATAACGACCTAATTAGCTCTGGTACCAACTATAAAATATACATAGACTCCTCTTATTTTAAAAGTGAATATATATACTAGCAACTGTGCGGTTTTAATTTTTAGACCATATAGTAATCAATTTGATTGACGCGTCATAACTGATTTGCAGGCGTAGCTAACAATTGCTCGTCATGAAAAGTGAACCTATTACCTTGATTAGCTTTAATTGCAATTGTAGAAATACAAATCTTGTATGTTTTGCTACTATTCCACAAGAATATATACATATATATATATATATATATATATATATATATATACACTAGCAACAAGCGTTTCACATTAGTTACAGACGAAGAGTTTGAGTGGTTTATAAGTTTCAAGACCTTATCTCGTTAATGAGGCGTACTGTGAGGCTCATGCAAGGCCAAAGGAGACAAGACATTGCACAATGGAACACCGATCAAGTCGCAAACCGCATCAATATGCAATCTAAATTTTAAATTATATATATAATGTCAAGACAAAATTTGCATCTAAATCACAAATTTTAATTAAATCGAACTTATTATAACAAATGTAATATACTTATTATGTAATTGAACAGTTTTATTAAATTGTATGTTTGTTATTTGTATAATTCACAAGGCTATATATGTATAGGGAAATGAGAGATGAAAGAAAAGAGAGAAAGAATGAAGGGAGGGGAGTAGGTGAAGAAGAGAATGAAATGAGGAATTATGAGAAGAGGAGAGGGGACCCATGAAAGCTTTGGTTGTAAAAAGGCAAGATTCTTTTTCCTTGTACGTACCCCTACCCTACATACACATACACATCACAACTCTCTCTTTCTCTTCTCTATTTTCTCTTTCTCTTGGAGGGAGGGAGAGAGAGAGAGAGATAGAGGGAATTAAAAGAATTTTTGGAGAAACGTGTGGGTCTCGTGGGCTACTGGACATTTGGAGGGGTACCACTCATCTCTTGTCTTTCTTATCAACTTTTATCCCTTCCCCATTTTTCCTCAACGTTTTCCTTATTTATATATACATATATATTTCTTTTTCTCCATATTATATATTTATATAATATACCTTTTTAACAAAATATGATCTATTATATCATTCAAAACATTCAAATTCAAATACTGATTCAACAATTAAGAGTAAATTACAAGGGTATCCCTAAAATTTATCTTAATTACAAATACATCATCATTATTTAAAAATTACAAATATCCTAACAAACACCTCTATACAATGAGTTGTCACAATGAGGTATTTATTAAGAATATTATAATTTTGGGGCGGTATTTGTAATTATAGCAAACCTTTAGGAAGTCTGTTGTAATTTACCCATACATTAGTAATTTAAAGGCAAAATCTTGTAACTATAAGTCGTGAGTACTTTTGGTCATGTAACTTGGTTTACGCATTTAGTCATTTTTAGCAAATTTAGCCCTGTATTAACAATTTTTATGCTAACGACCTATAGTTATAGAACAAAAAAATAATACTATTCCAGTGTGAAGAGAACCAAAATTGTCACATCGTGAAACCTGGACAGTAGAGACATACACCCATATTTATGGAACTCGAACTTACTATATTTTCTATTATGGGGTTTCAACCTTGCTAATTGAACAAGAGCACATTGATAATTTGTATGTTATGCTGTGGTTAAAGGGTCACTTTAATTTAACCTACTTTATGTCTTTTTTAATTTAAGGGTCATTTTCTCATTAGATAAGTATATTTATGTGAAAATTCAATGAGATTTACAAATAAAAAAAGTATACTATAGATATAAAAGATTTGTTTTTGGAACGAAAGCTTAAGGAAGCAATATGTTTAATCATGAATGAAAAATATCAATTCAAGGAAAACCAATTGCATAATTATTGAAATTGAACCAATTGAGTTGAATGAGATAATTTGTTATTAACTTATTCCTGCAATTTTTTTGTTGTGAAGCTATTAGATATATTATTAAATTTGACTATTATTTAATTATGTTTTGACAATTATTAGGTAATTATTTTTTTTATACATAATTATAAATCTCACATCACCCCCCCCCCCCCCCCCCTCCCCCCTCTCAAAACTCAATTTTTTGGGCACCCCGCTGATGGATATCTCATCCTCGTGTAAATTGACAAAAATAGAAAAAATATATATGAATAAGACCAATATTTTCTTAATTATAAATAAATATACATATATTTACTTTTCTTTTCTTTTTGTTGGGAAAATGACGCTGTATAGCGGGACCCCGCAACATTCACCTACTCTCCCACTTTGCGGTCAGTTCTTCACGAGACGGCACCGTATAAATAATGTTACAAGTACTTTTACTACCATTTTTTTTCTAGAAAGAAAAGGAAAAAAAGAAAAAGACAAGAGGGGTTTGTTTATGTTTATGTTTATGTGTGTGTGTGGGTGGGGAGAAGAAGAATGGTCCAAAAACAATTATGGCGTAATCATTTTCACCGAATCCTGAGCTGACTGTAAAGTCTTTTTAACTTTTCTTTCTCTAACCTTTTTGTGACTACTGCCTGCCTATACCCTATATAATAATTAAATATATAACACAATTTACGTTAAATATTTTGTGAATATATATAGTATGATAAAGTACTCGTGCTCTTGGAAAAAGTCAATGGAAGAAAGTTTATTTTGTGCTATAATTAATTATTTCGGTTAAAAGTAAAAAAATGAGTACTAATAACAAATATTAGTTGTTTTGATTTATTATGAGAGTAGTATAAATCTGTAGAAAATAAATCAATGAGTAGTTTAATGATTTTTTTTTTCAGACAACTAAAAGAATATAAAAATTGGCTATTTCTTTTTGCATACAACAAAACCAATTGCTATATAGATATAATTAGGTCGGCACAAAGATAAAATACACATATATAAATAAAACAACAAAGCAAGGACGACTATAAGTAGAAGAATGACAAAAGGTAGGGGGTCTGAAAACTATATTTGAGGATGGCTGTAAGGGAAAATTCTGTTTTAAATCGGATGATTTGATCAAATTATTATTATTATGGATGGGTAGGTGATCCTCAGCTCTGCGATCTGTGCACAGTAATTCTAATGAGTTCACTTCCCAAAGAATGTTTGCTTCTTAATTATTACATGTTTATTATAATTTTGTAGTGAAATTAATTAAGTAGAGGTTAATAATTATTATTATGGTGAGAAAAGCAGTTAATCATTAATTAATTAAAGAACATAAAGGTGGAGAGAGAGAGAGTGGTCCAAGTGAGTCTATGGCTGACCGACTTTAGAGAAGCAGCAGGCGTGTAAGATAAGGAGAGAGAAAAGAGGAAAGAAAATATTCTCCGGTGGAGCTTAGGTTTCATGGCATATGGTATTTTCTGCTAAGATTCAAGAAACCATGCAAGAAAAAAGAAAATCTCTGCTCCCACTTCACTACTGATCTCAACTTTTTCAATTCATCTTCTCTTCTTTCTTTTCAGCAAAAATCCACCAGGATTTCTTCAGCTCTTTACCTATTTTCAGCAATTCCTTTTGTTTTTTTTACCTTGTAATTGCCCACTGCGCACCCACACCAACTGCCATCACCTCTTTTGAACTTCATCCCAATATCTTCTATCTCCTTAATTTCTCCACGCAGAAGATGATGTCTGATGATGGGCTTTCTTCAGTTCCTCCTTCCATTAGAGGAGGAGGAGGAGGTGGAGGTGGAGGTTTCATTCAAGATCCAAACCCTGCCAACCCTTCTAATAATATTAATCCAAACCCTAATTCAAATCCATCCAAGAGGAAAAGAAGTCTTCCAGGAACACCAGGCAAGATTAATCCCACCATACATATATATACATATTAATTCTCTTTGTGTTTTTAGTGTGTGTTTCAAGTTTGTTGATTTATTGGGATTGTTCTTTTCTTTTTGGGTCATGAATCTATACAGATCCAGATGCTGAAGTGATAGCACTATCCCCAAAGTCCCTGATGGCAACAAACAGATTCATCTGTGAAATCTGCAACAAGGGTTTTCAGAGGGACCAGAATTTGCAGCTTCACAGGAGAGGCCACAATCTTCCATGGAAGCTCAAGCAAAGAACCAACAAAGAAGTGAAGAAGAAGGTTTACATTTGCCCTGAGAAGACATGCGTCCACCATGACCCTGCAAGGGCACTCGGGGATTTGACAGGAATCAAGAAGCACTTCAGCAGAAAACATGGTGAGAAGAAATGGAAGTGTGAGAAATGTTCAAAGAAGTATGCTGTCCAGTCTGATTGGAAAGCCCACAGTAAGATTTGTGGAACTAGAGAGTATAAATGCGACTGTGGAACTCTCTTCTCCAGGTATATACTGTGTGTGTGTGTGAGTGAAATTCTTAAATATATCTAGATGTATGTGTGTGTGTTATGGTTATCAAATTTCTCTGTCGTAGATTCTATTTATTGCAAGTCTTATAAATGCGCTATATACATGTGAATTTAATGAACATGAATCTTGATTTCTGTCTACATAAAAAACAGAAAGGACAGCTTCATCACACATAGAGCCTTCTGTGATGCACTAGCAGAAGAAAGTGCAAGGTTTACTCCAGTCCCGTCTGCAAATTTGAGCTTCAGAAATGAATTGATGAATGGTGGGCTGAACAGCCTTCAAAATCCTGGAAGTTCCCAGTTTTCAGGAATTTTCAGGCCAGAACTTGGAGGAGGACTAGAATCAGGGAACCATCATCAGCTCAACCTGGATTTGCAAAAGCCCAGGCTTCCACTGTGGCTAGACAATGCAAATTCTCATCATCATCATCATCATCATCATCTTAACAACATTGGAAATCCAGGTTCTTCCAACGCTAATTTCCAGCTAGCATCATCAAGTTCGTCCAGCTTGCCTGAATTGGTTCAAATGGCTACCCAGAATCAATGGTTCAGTAGAGGACAACAAGAGGCAACCTTTGCTGGTGGGAACATTAATGCTGATAATTCAGCATCATCATCTGCAATTCCGAGAGTGCTGAAAGAGGAACAAGAAAACAAAGGAAATCTATCCGAAGCAATAAGTTCACTTTACTACAGCAACAACCATGATACAAGCAATCCACCATCAGCTCCCATGTCCGCTACTGCACTGCTGCAAAAAGCAGCTCAAATGGGCTCAACCAGGAGCAGCAACTCTCCAATTTTCGGCACTGGTTTCGGGCTCATGAGCTCGTCTTTCTCAAGTCTTGGAAATTTCAGTTCTTTGAACCAAACCCGAAATGTTGAGGTCAACCAGAATCTTGAGAAAGCGGATCATCATCAAAACCTGAACGGGCTACAAGCCGACCCTGGATTGTTGCTTGGAGACATTGATTCGAGCCCACTAACAGTAATCCCAAATAGCGGGAAACAAGGCCAATCCAGCGGGATCGAAGCTGAAAGCAGCCTCACCAGGGATTTTCTAGGAGTGGGAGGGAATCATGAAAACAGGCAATTCTTGCAAGAAAACGAGCTGGCGAAGTTTACTTCAATGGGGTCAGCGATGGACATGAGCAGCCATTACAGGAGAAATTAATCACTGAGGTGAAAAAATATTGAGTTACAGTTGAATTGAAATTTGAAACAAAGAAATTAAAGAAAAGGGTTGTGCAAGAGCGGGGAGATGATGAAAGGGGTTTGGAACAGAAGAGATCTTGTGAAGTGGCAGAGGTGGGGATGCTGCATGTTGGAAGAGACGTGACAGAAGTAGTGAGATGGCAATCACAAGCGCGCAGGCAGGCAGAAAATTCTTGTTACTGCATGTAGAAAGTTTTTTGTGCATTAATTTCTCTGTTGTTTTTGCTGCTACTGTTAGGGTTTTTTGGAATATATGGACCACAAAGTTACTGTGCCTGTGATTCGTTGGGGTCAGTGCTATTTTATGCAATTTTGAGTTTTGATGAATAAGGGGATTTAATTGTAGCATGTGAGGTAGCTAGACGGACCTTCACCTTCACCTTCACCCTCACCTTCTTGAAATTCCCCAATCTCTTGTCAGCCTGATGATGATCATGACCTTTCCACCCCTATTCTCTTTTAGATTTTATATATATACTCATCATTTCAGAATATATATTCTTCTTGATTTCAAGTAAAAAAATATTAAATATATACGATATTATACTTCTATATCATATATGTTGATGTATGATTAGAATATGAGGCAAAGGTATTAGGAATATTATAGATTTTTTTGGTAAATTTTTCTGCTTGTCAAATGGACATTCGTTAAGTATTTGCAAATTTTTAGGCCTATAAGATGTATTTTGGTCCTATATTTTTTTTTAATTTTTACAATGCTCTTTTTTTTTCTTTGAACTACACTTTTCTCGTTGATAAAATGCATTTGCATCCCAAGTGAGCTTTTAAAATTGGAGCTACTGTTCCTATTGACTCATTTTTTTCAGCATCTTTTGTCCTTCAATTTTGGATAATATTTTGACCCTACATTTTTTTAATTTTTGCGATTTCAATTTATTTTTTACCAGAGTTCACCATTTTCGCACGTGAAGGTGAATTTCGATTTAAAAAAGAATTGAAATATAAAAAATAAAATACAAGATAAGATGATATCCTAAAAAGTTAAAAAATAAAAATATCAAATAATCTAAATTATGGGATAAAAATAAATTTAACCCATAATTTTTATTTATTAATCAAAGTTGAGTGAGGGAAGCTCAAGTCCCAAAGTTCAAAAGTAATGGGGATTAAGTTCAGCCTGAAATTAAACAATGTCAGTGTTAATTAAGTTTTGTTCCACAATAAGAAAATATAATATTAATGATAATTTTTTAAAATTTATCGCTAAAAATATATATCAAGCAACCATAATTTTGATTCTATTCTAACATAGTTATTAATGACAAAAAGTGTACATAAAGTTGATGCTATAAATAATTAGCAACACACTATAACAACAACTCAGTGACAACACAAATATGAAGATAAAAAATAATAGTTATTACAATATTTGTCCCTATAGATATCATGTTACTAATAATTATTTTAACAAAATTATATTTTTTCCACTTATTTAAATATAATTACTGACAATATCAAAATTGCCATTAGAACTTTTGTGTTGATAATCTTTTTCTTTTTCTTTTCTTGTAGTGATACTTATGATGAAAAATTCAAAAAGTCCGCAGCAAATTATATTTTGCAACAGATATAGCTGATGAGAAATTGCAATCATCCCCATCACAAACTATTTGCAACGAAAGACATAAACAGATGTCCCACATCCGTCGCAATGTTCATCTCTCGAAAAATAAATAAGCAAGCAAAATTAGTCGTATGTTGCGATGGCACATTGCAACGCAAATATGAACAACATTTGAAACGGTTTATGTGGCACGGCAAAAAAAATGGATTTTGAGACGCATTTTTGTCAGAAAAAGAAAACATCGCAAATTTGCAACTTCTTTAAGACAGGTTTTCCAACACTCAATAAATTTCTGAAGAAATTTTTGCAACAGAATTATTTAAGACAGATATTATGTGCGCGTCTACAACTGAGTTCACGACAAATATGCATTTTTTCAGTTAATTTATAAAATGTAGTAATTTTTTTTTTTTTTAACAAACCCTTTTTCTGCAGTGCATTTGTTCTCTCATGTGCTATGACGTAATCCATTTTATTTTCTAATGCAAACTAAAAAAAATTTAAGTAAAGCCACAATCTGAAGTAAATAATATAATCTTGGTGTTCTAGTAACTGGGTCCAATTATTGGGCCTGGTAATCCATTTAAGTTTGTTTTAGAAAGTTAGGAAGATTGTGTGGGTCTCAAGGCCCAAAGATAATTCAGCGAGTAACATATCTCACGCATATGGCAGAGTTCAAACTTAAAATTATGGGGTTTCAGTTTCGCCAATTGAGTTTGTACCTCATTGACTCCATAGTTTGAAAAAAAAAAAAAAAAAGTGCATATTAAGTGCAAAATCCTTTGAGAATTTTGAATATGACTGGAATTTGGCATGTGCAATTTACGTGAGATTGAAATTCCAACAAATTTTATTCTTAATTTGCCATTTTGTGCAATTGGACTAAAATTAAGACTTTATATATAGTAATTAAAATTACAAATTTTCAACCAATTTATAGTATGAAAGTATGATAGAAAATCCACATTGCAAGTAGAAGTGCCAAGTCTGGGGAAAATATCATTATTTTAAAAATGAAAAAAAAAAAGAAGATAAAAAAGCAATGATGGGTTATCAACTAATTCGGTGATAACATAGGATTCTTTAATTTGTAAAACTATATATTCAAATAGATACATAAATATTAATCATTATCCATCATAACAATAATTAAGTAGGTCACAAAATATCATAAAGAAAAATTAAATAATAATAATAGCAATAATAAATGAAGATGATTAATTACATTTAATATCTTGGTGTGGGTGTTATAAATTTTTCACTAATTATAGTAATTGATTATAGATAATTGGATTAGAGTAATCATGATTGTGGATAACGCAATTATATATTAACTAAATAAACAGCTTGGTTACAAAAAATAAATGTAAAATTGTATTTACCTTTCTATCATTAGTATTTCTGGTCTTGTAATTTATTCTATTTATACATTTAGTTTCTTTCTTTTTTTTATTAATTTAGTGATAAACATATTACATTTGGTCACTTTTGGCTAATTTGGTCCTACATTGATAATTTTGATCTTAACGATTCATAGTTTTAGGAAAAAAAATGAGATATATTATAGTGTGGAGGTCAAGATCAAAATTGTCTATACATGACTAATTAAGTTTGTCAAAAAAGGACCTAATGTGATATGCTCATGACTAAATTTGTCACAAAAAAAAAAAAAGATTAAATTTGTAAATGAAGTAAATTACAGGATCAAGAGTGCTAACAACATAAAGTTATAGCTAAGACCAAAAAATATAATTTTGCCAAAATTAAATTACATACTTTTTTACGTTCACTTAGATGAATTTTACTAGAATAGATTTTTATAGATCATATTAATAGAAAATCATATATAAAATAAATATAGATAGAGTGTCTATAAAACATTGTAAATTTATAAATTTATTTTTTAATAAAGTATGTATGCCCAATTTTCTTTAAGAAAATGGAAAAAATTAATATTCACACTTATTAGTATATAAATGTTTATATTAATTAAATTCAACAACGATTAAATTGATACAAATCCTGAGAAACAGAAACATCAACATCCACAAACCGGAGAAATAAAAAAAAGAAAAGAACAATTGAATAAAAACAAAAAACAAAAATGATGGAGAAATCAAACTTCCTCTCATGCAATCACATCTGTTGCAAGAACGTCTGTCGATCCATTTATTTTCGTCACAAATTGAATGTAATGGCCAACATGACTGCTATGATTCCAACTCCCTCATGAATGGCACGCCCAATTCCACCGGACGAATCCGCCGGAGAATCTCCGCCGGCCACCGGGTTATCATCCGACCCCGACTTCTTCTTGGCAGCCTTAGGCGCCGCCGGGGCAGGGGCCGCGGCCGGCGATGGCGTGCCAAAGATTTTCAAAGGAAGAAGCACCTTGTCCACCTGGTAAACCGCCAGCTGCCCGTCCGTATAGATGGTGTTATCCACCGTGGCGTCATCCACACCGGTGGAGATGTTGACCTGGTTGCTGGCGGTGGTGACGTTGAGCGGGAACTCCCCGGCAGCGCTGTCCCCGGCCTGAGTCCTGAGAGGGTTGCTGACGGTTTGGAACTGAGACATTGAGAGGAAAGTGGGGAGGATGTGAAACTGGACCAATGAGACCTTCTGCTGGTCGGATAAGGAGTTGAGGGTTCCGGCCTGGAGGGAGGAGAAGGCGTTGTCGGTGGGGGCGAAGAGGGTTAGGCCCTGGTTGGAGTTGTTGAGCTGTGTATTGATCTGATCCCCGACTTGGGTGATCTGGAAGAGACGGATGAGGGTGGTGAACTGGCCGGCCTTCTCGAGGATCTTGGTTATGTTGGTCGGACCTGAGGGGCCGGGGGCCGGCGTTTGAGCTAGGGTTGTGGAGGATCGGAGGAGGAGGAGGAGGAGGAGTGTAGTGAGTAATGATAGAGAGAAATGGATGTTGTCCATTGGTACGTAGACGTAGTAGTGTGAGTACGTGAGAGTTTGAATGTTTAGACGTAGGGTATGAGAAGAAGAGATGAGAAGGAGGGGGCGGTTTTATGGGGATTGAGAGGGGAAATTAAAGTGTTAGGTGAGGTGGTGTTAGTGTTATAGTTAGAAAATGTGATGGGATATCAGAATTGGTGAAGGGTTATGCAAAATTATTGCTTACAATAATTTGATTGAAAAGCACATTCCATATAGAAAATTTTTAATTCGAATATAATTCCATCAAATCAATTCAATTATAGAATAAGTGTAATATACTTATTTTGTAATTTGTCACTTTCTTTTAAATTGTACGTCAATTATATGACAAGTGTATTGTATTAATTCATGCTCGACCAAACCAGATTCGAGCAAGAATTTCCATCACCTTGTGAACTTTAATCAACCAAACATATAATGTATTCAGTATGCTATTTTTTCCTCCTATTGTGTTTAATTGGTATGTGTCAAATGTATATATAAATTATTTGTTCAAGTTTAAATTTACTTCCTACCTATGATTGCGACATACGGATCCACCACCCCCAATATTTCGAAATTATAGAAATATATATATATATATATATATATATATATATATATATATATATATCCCAAACTGTATTGTTTATTAACTAACCCTAAATTCACATATAGAGCATTTAGGTCGCTACGCCTTATAACTGATTTTTGAGTAAGGGTAGTTTGAAAAATCACTTGCAGCTTCACTAAACATAGTACAACTAATAATTAGTTGTTGGAGCGCGGAGTCTGTCCTAAATATTACATTTAAATCTAACAATTACGGATTCAACTAAAGTTGGGGCAGTCGCTCCTATAAAAATGTTACAATATTTGTACAAACGCGGTTGGAGAATTGTTTGAATAATGTATGCAATCACTTTTTTTCATAATTTTTGTACATGTTCGAAATTTGACTAAAATAATTTCTGACACTAAATTCTCAGTATAAATTCTCTATTAATTGAAATATATATATATATATTTTAGGTGAGATTTTGCTTGGAATGCAGGCAAAAACAGAAGATAATTTAAGGCAAGTGGATGAGGTGCAGATATGTATGATTGCTTGGGCTTTACGTTGTACATATCATATGTATTTCTGTACTGTTGTAATGAAGTTTGCAGCAGACTTTTGAAGCAAGTCTCTATGATGCATTGGCCCTCATGCATGCTTCCTCATTATGGATGAGTTACAGCCTGTCGGGTATTGGGAAATTTCCCTAATTAATTATACAATTGATATATAATTGATCGATAATTTGAAAAAAAAAATAACTAATCTTATAATAATATTATTTTATTATGTAATTAATTGTGTTTAACGAAACTTGATTTGAATATAATTTTTCGTCGGATATTCCTACGTACCTAGCTAGCTAAGTATATATGCATTAAAATTAACTAATTATATTTAGATTCCTTCTAAATAATTGATTATATTTTTTACTAATTGTTATACTGAGGTTTTACAATTTGAGATTATTAAATTACAAAAGCTTAATGTGTTTATCACATGAATTCATTTTATACGTATGGTTAGGTCAAATCAAGTCGGATTAAAGTCACCGTTCCAGATTGAATTGCAGGTCAATTTAATTTAAAATTTGATCCAATCATTATAAATTGTGACATTTCAACAGAAAAAGTAAGACGTCAGTGATTGAATCAAAACTTGATGTTGAAGAAATTATGAAGCCCCCACCCCCACCCCCACCCCACTCGATTTTTTTTTTTTTAAATTACATGAATATATCAATTTTTAAATAAATTGAATGAAGTCTATATAAAATAAAATAAATTACTCATATAAAATAAGATAGTTACTTACATATAGGGTGTTTAGTAGATAGGATAAAACCCTACTCAAATTTTATACTCATAAAAGAATCATTTTATCAAAAAAGTATATGGGTATTGATGGGTAAATACTCAAGTTATATTTTTAATATATATGAGTTTCGACCTGGATACTATAATATTCATTTAATTTAGGTATGGATCTTTGAATTAATCTATGAATTTGAGTAGAGTTTTACCCTACCCATTGACACCTCTGTTTACACTTGGAATTTATGATTTTTCCAACTCATTAATTGAACCTCAAACTTGAATCATTATGCTAAGGCATAATTCATCTACCCCACCTTAGTTAACCTTATAAAAGAAAGTCACAACCCCTAACACCCAAAAAAGTTTGTTTTAATTACCCAAAAATAATAATTTTATAATTAATATATTAAAATATTATGATTAATTAGACGATGCAGACGTTCTGTATCAATAATATTGTTTTTTCAATTTGTTAAGGTGTTTGATAGAAAATAAATTTGTATTCTAATTTGTATTTGCCTTTTAAAAAATTATTCACAAACACAAAATGTATCAAAATCCCTCCTCACAATTAAATAGCGAATTTTCTATCACAAATAGTTTTGTGCTAAATTTAGTCGTCCTCATAATTTATATATTTCTAAGAAAACGCAATTCATCTCAATTAACCTATTATTTTTATATACGATCAGTAATTCAAGAAATCGATCAATACATCAATAGACAAATAAATTATAAAAAAAACAACCAGCAAAATAAATTACAAATAAACTCAAGTAAAATAAAACAATTATTGATTATATATTTAATAGATCAAAATTCGGCCGGACAGTGGACGACATGTTGAAAACCATAAAAGTGTGGGAAAGTGCAAACATAACAATCGAACTATATTTTGTAATAAAATTATGTAAGGGGTGATGAGGAGTTAGACAAGTGTTGGATAGTGATAAGATGATAATGGGGTTAAGTAAAATAACCAATATACCAAATTTCTCACCGACAAAATCAAAGTGCTGCCCGACGCTCATTCTTTTTCAGACAACTTTACATATGGAAAAATATCCCATTTTTCGCATATGTGGACTTCATTTGAGTTTTAACTAATTATATAATAAGCATAGTATTCTTATTTTACGATTAATGTATAATTAAAAAATTATTAATAAACAAAAAAATATGATGCACTTGCTCTATAATTGATTTTATTCGACTAAATCTGATTCAAAAAAAAAATTCATTCATTTATCAAAATTAAGTAATACACATATATATGGTATTAAAAAATAATTTTATTATTATACCAACTTCTAAATATTTAAATTTGTCAAAAAAAAATTAATTTATTTCACCCCTTTAACAAAATTTGTTCATAAAAAACTTTATTTTTCTTAATAAATTTATTGAGATATATCCCTTAAAACTTGCACACTGCCAATTTTTGACAGACCAAAAAAAAGCTAATTAATTACATTTTAAATTATTATTGTACACTTATTGAGCGTACTGTGTACCTCTGATTTTATCAGAATAAAACAAAAAATTAGAAGGAAAAAAAGTTGAAAATGATAGATATAGAAGAAAATAAAAATAAAGACGAATAAGGTTAGAGTCCAAACTCTAATTATTAGTCACACTGCCTTATAGCTTATGTACGATTTATTCCTCACTGCACAATACTAAAAATTAAAATAAAAGTACATAATTATTTCATAACATAATACACCCTCGTCTCAATATTTTAGTGCCTTTCTTTTTTCTTTTTTTTAATGAGAGCAGTAATTAAATTATCGCATCATATCTCAATATAATCCTTATTAACTATCAAATTAAAAAAAGAATGAATTATAATAAATTTATAAAGTAAAATAAATACCTATACATTTAATAGGATTCAAATCCATAATCCCGTACTTGTTCATACAATTTTTTTGTTTGTAATAAATTTCATACACATTGATCTCATGTTGATTTTTACTTCATTTTCATATTTTCCACACTATATATTGCAATTACCAAAACTATATCCTTAATTCTATTATTTAAAAAAAAAAAAGGACTATTTCCTTAATTGACTATATATATCCAGAAAGGTTGTCACTCGAATTGGATTCTAGCTATGGATCAAAAGTACAAATGTTCTTGATTTTATCATACGAAGGGAAAGTTTGTCGACATTACATCACGAGACAATAATTTTATTAATATATACATGAGAAGCCCAAGTTTAGACAAGTGACAAAACTCTAGTGTGGTAATAATTAAATATTTCTTCCCTATTATTTCCCCACTGTATGCTTAATTATTTAATTTCCAACCAAAAGAATATAAATGTACAAGATAGAGATTAAGCTTGTAAAATTCATCCATCGAATAATAAACATATATATCGTATGAGTTTGTTTTTATTAGAGAATTTGGTGAATTCAAATTTTTGAAAGAAAAAAATAGATTTATTGAATTTCATCTATAGTAGTTTTGGAATATTACAAATTTGCTAATGAATTAATTTAGGGCTGAAATAAAAAATGTGCTTGCAATAATGTTATAATACTAAAAAAAACTTTTTGATTATTGCATTTCAACTCCTAAGTCAGAAATATCAGAATGAGGGAAACTCGAGAGAGAAAATAAAGTAATAAATATTGTACCTGACATCTAGATATTATAATATATAGGATTTATCGAGTTGTACATTTCATCTTGTACCATTGATCGAGCTTTGATTCGACAATTACGGAGTCCATTGAAGTGAACTCAAGGCCATTGAAGACATTAAAATAATATTGAGGGATTTTTTGTTATTTTTAGGAGCGCAAATATAATCCATACATCAAGTTTAATTTAGTGTTAGTTTTCATTTATAAAGTTTGAATATTTTTCTTTTTAAGTAAAAGTGATAAATTATTATTTATTAAATAAATTGATTACAATGATTAATATCAAATATTTATATTTAACAACAAAACAACTGATAATTATAATAATTATATATTAATCATCAATATCAGATAGAACAACATTTACTATCTGAAATCATGACTTTAAAGTCATGGAATCTCGATTTCGTTAATTAAACTCTACCTCGTTGGCATTTGAATCTTGAATATCATTGGTTGCAAAATAAATTAAAAAAAAAAATGGTTCAATGAATTTAGAACAATTTTTTGTTGTGATACGAGGGAACCACTCTCTCTTTTTTTTTTTTTTCTCTCTATAAAATACAATATTTAATTATTCCAAACTCAATTATGCACATCCATAATTGATGAAGAAATCTTACTATTATTTTTTTCTGACAGCTTTTCTTTCACTTGGACTTTCAATAATTATACCTAATTTTTTCTTAAAAAATGATGAGTTTTTTTTTTTGCCAATCTTTATATATGAATATATTATAATTTCAATAATTGTACCTAATTTTCTTATAAATGAGGACAATAATAATAATTATTATTATTATAATTATTTATTATTTGTTTCCATCTTGGAGCATAAATATAATAATGCCATCTACCTCTCTGCATTCAGATAAGCTTTAGTTTTATAGATATTTTATATTGCACTAAATGTTAAAAACTATAAGTTGTTGAACTGCATTTATATTGAAAGATGCCACATCTTTCTCAGTCCCCTAATTTTTTTTTTATAAATAATAATAATAATTGATGAAGCAAAAGCAATAAAATTTGAAAAAATAATCGAAATACTAGACCTAAAGTATAACTACAAAAAAAAAAAAGCAAAAAGTATGCTGAAAATTGGGAAAATCAAAGAAGAATCAAACCAATGGAATTTTGTCCAGAACAACGACCCCGTCGTAACAATAGTGGTGGGGCTTAAATTTTCTTTAAAAGGACGACCACGTATATAGCAAATCATCTCATAACTTTTTAGGACCCTAATTGTTTGAAATTTTATTGTCAAACTACGTATTTTGAATACTAATTTTGTATTTATGTCGGTTCAAATACTTTTAAAATACGTTTGTTTCTTATTTTACATCATACATTTAAAAAAAATAAAAATAAAAACAAAAAGGGCATACATAATTTAGTTTCTTCTAATAATCTTGGCGAAAATGGTGAAGTTTGGTCACTTAATTTGCAGAGGACCACTTTTGAGAAAGGGACAGAAATGATGCCCAATTAGTCAACAAATGTATCCCCGTTTTGTTTCTTTCTATGTTTAATTTGTCTTTGATTGGATTCATATTACGTGCGATAAGAATCATTACTAGCCATGGCAATCAAAATTTATGCCTTCCCACATCAATTTTCCAAACCTAATTATGATTAGGTTATTGATTAATAAATCTTATCCAAATTAATTAGGTCAAACAACCAGATGTATTATCTTTAATTAAAATATTTCTCATAATTCTCTATTATGATCAAAACATCTACCATGATTTTTAGTTATAACTAATATTTTTTAATCTTGCTCGATAAAACTATGACTAATAGTTATTATTGTGCAGCAATGGCTGACAATTTAATTTTTAATAGAGTTCATAAGCATTTCTTTCTATGTTTAATTTACATAAAATAAAATGCAATTGGGTGGCAAATAAAAAAATAAAATAATAAATATATGTAAATGTTTTGGATAGATGTAACAATTATTCGAGTGTAGGCAGCGCGACACTTGGAACGTGACCAAGTTGTCTGTCCTTGACCACACACCACTGCTCCAAATCCTCGACCCTCGTAGTCGCAGGTAGTAATCAAATCATCTTTTATTTCCCCTAAGTTTTTCGAGAAAATGATTCCACCCGACAACATATCTAATTATTTAGCCATTTTTTGTGCTGCTAATTAATTATTGTCGCTATTACTTGTTCTGCCATATGTCCAGCCAAAATATTGTAAAAACGCAAACCCAACAATCTCACTACGTTTCTTATATATTTCGTGTTAATATATGTTCCATGAGTCCTGAAATGATCCTTGTGACAATGTTAAGTATTCTATAAAATTAAGGTAGGGACATGAATGTGTCTCGTGAATATGTTGCCAATTAGACAACATATTTTAACAAGCTTCACTCCAAATTAAGATCTGTTCATACTTTCTAACAGCTTAAGTACGATTTATTCCTTGCTAGTTTGGAACTACTTGATTTTATTTCAATTTTTTATGATTTTTAATTAATTAAAAATACTTTTATCTCTATCTCTCGCTTTGATTGCCTATTTTATATATATATTTTTAATGGGAATATCTCGTGTATCACATGAGATAATATAATTATATGCGGATAATAGTATTTTATCCTCTTTCAAAAAAATGAATGGACCAAGCATCCATGTGAACTTATAAAAAATAAAAAACGACTGGAGCTTTGAATGTACTTGATTTCGTAGTAATTTATAATCTTTTCTATTATCAATGTATTAATATTTCTTCATCTCTCATTTTGTTCATTTTTTTTTTCTTCCATCTTTCTTTTTCAGGAGAATCTCTCGATTATCACATGAGTTGATATAATTATACAGGGTTTGTTGTGGGTTAATTTCTTGAAGATCATACTTAAAACTTATATCTCCAGCCCAATTTCAAACATAAAAAAAGTTTGACCTTGCACTACTTTATTCAGGCCTTTCCGACTCGAAATTCAGTCCGATCAAATTCTAATATGTATAAACTCATCGTGACCAATAGATCATTTTCAAGTCAATGGTTCACGTGAAGTCATGCAGTTAGGAAATTTTATAAATTTTCATCCGTCGTACTCCAAGTACTACTTTGCTAACCTAGCATTTTTTAGGGCCTTAAGTCTTTCTCTTTCATGACCTATCTTCCAAAATATTAGTGGAAAAAAATATTAAAATCGTTGGTAGTTTTCCAAAGTAAAACAAAAAATTGCATATTTATTTCATAAAATAATCAATTATTATTGTGATATTGTAGTACATATGCTTGGTGTGACTAACCTAATTGTAATTATCATCTTCAGCTTGCTCCCGTTCGCAGTTATCAAGAGTATTAAAAATATTAATAAATAATCAAATTAAATTATGTCGGTAAACTATATAAAAATATTAATTAAATAAAAAATAATAATGAATTCATACTAAAAAACTTACACATATGTGTAAATATATATAGTGCAACAATGAGTCAGCTTGGATTTGTGTGATGAAAAAATAATATTTTAAAAAGAGCTTTTTTTTTATTTTATTGATTTTAAATACTGGTATGAAGGAAAGATAGGTGACATGACAAAATCCCAAGTATGTCTGTCTTCCCTGCATTCGCTTCATTTCACACTTCCACGTTATATTATTTAATTCCACAAAATATTATAAGTGGGTTAGGCAAAATTACACTTTTTGTCTACCCATACTAAAGGATTGGTATATTTATACAAGTAGGGATAATTATGATGTTTGTTATGATTATATGTAAAAAAAATATATATTATAGCTTGAAAATTATATTTAATATTTTTTATCGTAGTATTACTGTTGTAATGATTTGTTAAATGTTGATATTCGATAAGATTGATTGTAATTAATTTATTTTAATTAATAATAGTTCATCGTTTGTACTTCAAAAAAGTACATTTGATACTTGTTTCTATCTAACCAATTAGATTCATCCGCAGTTGAAATTTTCTAAATATTAATATAAGAGTGAGGAACATACTTTTAGAGCACCTTTACTTTGGGTGATTAGCCATGATATCATGGCTAATCACCCTTTATTTTTTGTTTACTTTATTTTTTATTAGCTTGTGATTAGTGCTTCAAGCTTGGTAGATGATGTGATTTTTTCATGATAGTAATCACAATTTAATATATCCCATTTTAATCACATCATTCCAAGTAAATGTGGCCTTAATGTATTATAATGTGTAGATGTATAATATAGTTTAATAAAAATAAGTTAGTTATAAGCCTATTGAGGATAATTATAAATTTTTATTTAATTTTTTTTATAATATTAACAAATTTAATGAATTTTAACTAGTATAGGGATCTATTTATTAGATAAAAACAAACATTAAAATATTAAATATAATTTTTTAAATAATTAAAATTTTATATATAATTATACCGAATATTAAGAAATAAATGTAATTATCCCATTGAATTATTTATACTTCACCACTCATTTATTTGAAATATTATTTATAAAACCTATTATAAGAATACTGTCTCTCTATCAAGACAACGGTTATATGGATGATTTTTCCATTTTACAAGATTTATTCTCAATTCACTATCGTAAAATATAATATCAGTAAATATGTTAAGTAATAATAAATTTAATTTAATCATTATATAATTATTCATAACAATAAAATTTACATAAAGTTGTCACAATACAAACTTACAGCATTTAATGTAATAATCGAAATTTTACCTAAAAGCATGTAAATTTTAATAATAAATAAATAAAGTATATAATATTTAATTAATGTAGCACAACATTGGGATTAGATTTCCCAATTATTGAGAGATGAGTAGGCTAAATCCGTAGGCACACGTGCCCGCCCCTGCTCTTTGTGTTTCGAGCTCATCATAACTGCATTTAATTTTACACCATACAAATTACAAACTTAAAATTTTATCCCCAAATATACATATCTTTTTATAAATATTAAAAGATTGTAATTTAATTATAAATTTTAATAATAAACATGGTTTAAATAATTAATGTCAAATATTCGTAATTGATTAAAATCATTATTATAAATCGACAACTACTAATCATATTAGGAGCAATATAATCGTAAGATATATTGATAAAATTTAAACTCATAATTTTGTAAAATTTCAATTTTTAAGTAATTAGTATTCGAAGTACATTTATACGTGTATAATTTTAATTTTTTTATATTTATTTAATTAATAGAAAAACAAGAATAGAATGAAAAACTAGTGAGAATTGATAAATAAATCAATTACAAAATATGCATAAATTAAAAAAAAAACAATTGCAAATTAACTTTAAAGAGACGATGGAAAAATTAAATATAGTTGAAAGTAATTTAGTATACATATATTTTATCGCAGTTACTATAAGTTCGTTCCATTTAATTAATAATAGAGATAATTGCACTCCTCTTTCATGAAGTTTTGTGTAATTATACGTAAATTTTTTGTGATTTAGAAAATAATATATAGCACTTTTGAAATTTGCTTCCATATAATAAATAAAGATATCCGCTAATCAAATTTTAACAAATTTGTTGATATTAAAAAATTTATATTAAACCCCAATTGACTTATTATTGGTTTATTATTAACTTATTGTAGGTTAAATATTTTTTTTTATCAAATTAACCTCGTACGTCACGCGTTAATGCATGCTAAAAGTATATCTTCACTGTTATAAGAATAATTTAATTTGAAAAAAAATTATTTGACCTGCAATAAATCAATCGAAAGTAAATATCGATTTTCATCCATTTTTTTTTTTTTTTTGGTAATTTCAGCAAATTCTATGAATTTTGCTAACGAATTGACTTATTTGCTGGATGAAAGCAAAATTAAGAGATGCTAAAATAATTTTTTAAATCACATGAGATTTACATATAATTACACAAAACCTCAAAAAATGAGATGGTAATTATTCTTAATAGTAATATATATATATATATGTACCAAATCAAAATATATATATATATATATATATATATGTATGTATATTTTAATTTTTCGTTTAATGAAAAAGATGTAAAGAAAGGGACATGAATATGCAGATCACGGTTGCATTACTTCCCTCTATAAAACTAAAGTCCAATACCGTCCCCTACTAGCGCACATTAGCATATACCAGAGTAGTAGCAGCTCAACCTGAGCAAAGAGAGAGGACGACGACGACGGCTACCGTCACGTGACTAAAGAGTTAGCGTGTCGTCTCCGGCGTATTTTAGCTATCTTCCTTCCCATCCTTCAAACTGTTTTCAGTTAAGCAAACAGTCCCCTTTAAACGGATTTAGCCTTTGTTCTTTCTTTGAAGACAAAGGAAAGCTAAGTCCCAAAGGGTAAACAAAATCATTCTCTCAAGAAACCCAAAAAGTGAATTTTTTTCCTCTGTATAAGTACAAGAATACGGAACCGTATACGCAGAGTAATAATGAGTTCTACAGCAATGGCGGGGGGGTTAGGCTTGCTTCTGTTCTTGGCTGTAACTGCGCCCTTCTGTTTTGGCGCCAACGTGACGTACGACCACCGCGCGCTGGTGATCGACGGCAAGAGAAGGGTTCTGGTTTCTGGGTCCATTCATTACCCGCGCAGCACTCCTGATGTCAGTTTATACTTTATACACACACATTTTCACGCGCACACACAGTAATACACACAGAAATGCTGTGGATAAGGTCTGAATTTGGTTTTGCATTTTTGTTGGGTTTTTCAGATGTGGCGGGACTTGATACAGAAATCCAAGGACGGAGGATTGGATGTGATAGAAACTTATGTGTTCTGGAACTTGCATGAACCAGTTCGCGGCCAGGTGAATTATTATTATTATTATTTCTTTGAATTAATTAATTTCTGTGTGTAGTGTTTGTTTTTCACTTAATATGACTATTCTTTACTTGAATGTTTGGCTGGTGTGTTGGCGGTGGAAAGGGAAAGTAAAGTGAGAACAGGAAGGAGAAAGATTCGTTTTTGCCTTTCAAGTTTCTTGTTCCAAAATGTCAAGAACTTTTAAGGCAAAATTATTTATTAGTTGAGTTGATTCCGCGTTCTTGATCATTGTTGTTGGCCTTTCTTTAATTTTGATTTTTTGGTAATGATGTGGGAAAGAAGTCAATGGGAAAAGAGGAAAAGGGAAATAGTAAGGAAAATTTGATGCTGACGGGTGAAAGGGATTTTTGCAGTATGATTTTGAAGGAAGAAAGGATTTGGTGAAGTTCGTGAAGTTGGTTAAGGAGGCTGGTCTGCTTGTTCATCTTCGAATTGGTCCTTATGTCTGTGCTGAATGGAATTATGGGTGAGAATCTTATTCCATAATTAACTTTTTAAAAGAGCTTTTTCTAAGTATTTTTATTTAAATAAGTTCCAGAATTTCATGAAAATGGAGTATCTGATTTTTTTTATTTTATTTGGTAGCATCTGACTTCTTTATGAGTGTTTTCTCTTTTTGGTACTTTTCCGCAATTTATAAAAACAGGTGATGATTTAATCGTGTAATATGAGAGGGAACTTGATTTTTTTGTACAGTGGATTTCCTCTTTGGCTGCATTTTATACCAGGAATCGTGCTTCGAACTGATAATGAACCATTCAAGGTTACTTCCCTTGCTTTTTTCAGCTCCTTTTATATCTGGCTTTAACTGTTAGCTGTTGATATAGTAAAACTGATGTATTGAGAGCTTTTTTCAGGCTGAAATGAAGAGATTTACAGCCAAGATTGTTGACATGATGAAGCAAGAAAATCTATATGCATCCCAAGGCGGACCCATAATTTTATCTCAGGTGTAAATTGTGTAACATGATGAATCTGACGATGACTGAAACTGCATTGTTAAAAATCTTAAGAGACTGCAAAGGTCGTGTTTTTCTGGTTGTAAGAACTATGACTCAAGAATTCTTCTCTTTTTCATTTCAGATAGAAAATGAGTATGGGAATATCGACTCTGCCTATGGTAATAGTGCCAAAACTTACATAAATTGGGCTGCAGCAATGGCCACATCCCTTGATACAGGGGTGCCCTGGGTGATGTGCCAACAAAGTGATGCTCCTAATCCTATTGTGAGTCTGTTTCTTGATCTTTTCAATGTTAACTGAAAGCTAAGTATTTTGGCAACTCAAATGCATTCATGACCAATAAGCTTATATTTGTCCTTCTGAATGATTGCAGATTAACACTTGCAACGGATTTTACTGTGACCAATTCACACCAAATTCTAACAACAAGCCAAAAATGTGGACGGAAAACTGGAGTGGATGGTAAAACATTGGATTTATATTTCCTTGTGATGCTTATAACGTACGTGGGATGATTTCTGAGGTCAAACTGCCTTTGCATTTTATAAGCAGCTGACTTCTGTGTTAATAAATCATCAGGTTCTCTTCATTTGGTGATCCTCTGCCATACAGACCAGTGGAAGACCTTGCTTTTTCTGTGGCACGTTTTTACCAGCTTGGTGGAACCTTCCAAAACTATTATATGGTACTCCGTATAGTTTACTTGCCGTCCTTCCACAGTATGCAAAACTATATCCCCAAGAATTTCTCAAGCAACCTTTAATCTATTTTAACAGTATCACGGCGGGACTAACTTTGGCCGCAGTACTGGTGGACCTTTCATTACAACGAGCTATGATTATGATGCTCCAATTGATGAGTATGGTATGTCATTCCTCTGTTGATTATACATTATTGCCATCCTGCAGTTCTATTTTACCCGTAATATTGATTGATGGAAGCTGCTCGTTTGTCGGGAGTCATGAATTTTCTGTCTGTTCTGTTCTAGGCCTTTTGAGACAGCCAAAATGGGGTCACTTGAAAGATGTTCATAAAGCTATAAAACTTTGTGAAGAGGCAATGGTGGCAACTGATCCAAAAACCACTTCTCTTGGTTCAAATTTGGAGGTATGACAACATGTCTCTAATTTCGACAGCATAATCAACAAGTGAAACATTTCTCAGAGTTAACTAATAATCATCCAAGAAAGGTACAAGTATATTTTGTTTCTATAGCTGACATTGTAAGGTATGCTATTCGGTGAAAGGCCGCCCTTAATCTAATTTTCTAGGTTAACAAATGAAGTTGTAAACAATAACCTCTTCTTGGTACTTCATGAAGTTTATTCAGGGGAAAACTTTTTCACGAGTTTCATTATTATGTTCAGAATCCTTTTGTTTATAATGTTGAAGAAGAATTTTAAAGAATATGTTTAGAGGAAAAAAAAAAGAAGAAAGAAGAAAAGAAAATGTTTAGAGAAGAAAGTTTTGAAAATTCTTAAACTCCGTTTTTTGTGCAGCAAAAATCATCTATAGCTCTTAAACATGTGCAATTCATTTTTGAACAGTGTTGTCTAGAATGGTTGCCACAAAAATTCCTGATGAGCATGACAAAAAAAAGGGTTTCTACCTGTCTAAATGACAAAAAAGTTATATTATTATGAAACTGGTCATAAATTCATCAATCATATTGATTTAGAAAATAAAATGTAGAGAAGCACACTTGCGACAACATCTTGATGGCATATTCAGCAGGGCATCATCATAGACTTCACTATCATCATCAATTACTGAGCTTATGTATCACATCACATATTCCATTGAGCAAACATATGTTCTTTTTTTCCACATACCATAATTACACAAACTCATCTTTAGGTTCTGCTTTAAATTTTTAAAATTCTAGCAATTTCTCTTAAAATAATCTTTTTTTTTTTTCTGTTTCAGGCCACTGTTTATAAAACTGGCTCAGGGAAATGTGCTGCTTTTCTTGCAAATGTGGGCACACAATCAGATGCAACTGTGAAGTTCAACGGCAACTCCTATAACTTGCCTGCTTGGTCTGTCAGCATCTTACCAGACTGCAAAAATGTGGTGCTCAATACTGCCAAAGTATGTGTAACAAACCTTTATGTTGCTTGGACAATTGATGAGCTTCATTATATAAGGAGTTATCTCCTTGATGCCTCTTGCGCTCTTCTTCTGGGCGAAAGATAATTTTTCTGATGTTAGTCGAGTCCCCTTCAGGCAGAAATGGATTCTTCTGTATCTAAGCAATTATAAATCATCTTGAGTCTGAACATTTGACATTGCAAAAAGATCAATTTTAACAAAATTCAGGAGGAATGAACCCTTCTCGACCTTTTGGGCAGTCTAGTGTGTCCTGCAAGATGTCAAGTTCTCAAAGTATATTCAATTAAGCTGCAAAATAATATTTTTCAGAAAATTTTTAGTCATCTTCCAGCAAAATATTTTTCTGTACAAGCCACTACCAAAATTGCTTCTTTAGCTAATGTATTCACGCTTGTTCTCAAAATGACAGATTAATTCTGTATCCACTATCACAAAGTTTGTTCGCCAGCCTTCGAAAGATGATACTACAGCTACTGATGCATTTGTCTCGGGTTGGAGTTGGATCAATGAACCCGTAGGTATATCTAGTGAGAGTGCATTCACGAAACCTGGATTACTGGAACAAATAAATACCACTGCTGATCAAAGTGACTATCTGTGGTATTCGCTAAGGTATAAAACCTTCCAAAAGTGCCAAATTTTTTGACAAAGTCATCAGGGTTTAATATTCTTGATTTTTTCAGCATTGAGATGAAAGGAGACGAGCCTTTTCTTGAAGATGGATCTCAGACGGTCCTTCATGTGGATTCTCTAGGCCATGTGCTTTATGCTTTTATCAATGGGAAACTTGCAGGTGAATGGAGATGAATGCTGCTAAAGATATTCTGCCTGTTCTTTAACTCCGCATACAACCTATTTAACCAAATTTGAGTCCTCCTTATGTGTGTTGAACAAAAATAAGAATTCAATGATCACAAGCACAAAGATAAAGTAACTTGGTGATCTATTTACGTAATTTACCAGGAAAAGAAGGATCTTTGTGAACATTGAACAGAGAAGCATTTATTATAAATTAGGCTTTTGTTTAACTTCAAAACTTTTTTTAATGAGATTTCCTATAACAATATAGTAGAATAAAAAATCTTGTGCTATTCAAAATGAAACTATTTATCAGTAATGGATACATGAAATAATAATATGTTTTATCTGCTCTCCTGTCCTGATATTTAACTGCTCATAATCACTGTCTGTTATCAGGGAGTGGGAAAGGAGGAAGCAGCAACTCTAAAGTTTCAATAGATGTTCCAATAAGCCTCCAACCTGGAAAAAACAAGATTGATCTCTTGAGTTTGACAGTGGGTTTAGCGGTATAACCTCTCTGAGCTAATTCTTGTTGTAATTCTTATCATAAGTCTTTTCTAATGCAAGTTCTGTCAATTCAGAACTATGGAGCATTCTTTGATATGAGAGGGGCGGGAGTAACTGGTCCTGTGCAGTTGAAAAGCTCAAAAAATGGATCTACTATTGATCTGTCCTCTCAGCAGTGGACTTATCAGGTCATTAATGTAAAATTTCCTTATATTTGCATGCTAGCAGAATGGAGATTTAAGAGAATTGTTGTATACATTGGACCATTCATCCAAATATCACTTGATTCTGTTTCAAAAAAAAAAAAGAAAAGGGATAATTACGCTGACCTCCCCTTTTATTATGGGAATATACAAATCCCCCTCTTACTATGAAAATTACATAAACATACCTTGTTGGTTTATTACCATTACAAATTGGCCCCTCGAATAGTCAAACTAACGGTCAATACTGATTTCAATCCAAACAATCGAAGATTAAATAAATATTTGGATTGAAATTAGCATTGACCGTTAGTTTGACTAATGGAGGGGCCAATTTGTAATGGTAAAAACCAACAAGGTAGGTTTATGTAGTTTTTATAGTAAGAGGAAGGGATTTGTATATTCCCATAGTAACAGCGTAATTATTCCAAAAAAAAAAAGGTTCAGTGATTTATGAACAAATGCATACTTTTTATGTAAATATCAGCAGTATATTCTTCGTTTATCAAAGATCTGATGTGCGATTTTATTTTTATTTCTCTTGTCTGGAAGCAGATTGGTTTGCAAGGAGAAAACTAGGCCTAGCTAGTGGAGCTTCCTCACTTTGGACAACAGAGCCTAATTTGCCAAAGAATCAACCACTGGTGTGGTACAAGGTAATCTTTGGACTTTATTTTGTTTATGATCTACTTCTACACAGAGAACCAATTAAAATTCTTGCCTGTGACCGTGTTTAAAAATTTAAATAAGCTGCTTGCTATTGTTGTTAACTCTGAGGGGACTCAAAATGATGAATTTAAAGATGACTTAGAAAGCTTTAGCTCTCTCTCTCCAGTTATTCCCTGGTCAGACCAGTTTCTTTCATGGTAATACGACGAAAGCAACATCTTGTCCTTTTCTTGATCCAGACGACTTTTGATGCCCCCTCTGGAAGCAGCCCACTTGCACTAGACTTTACGGGATTGGGAAAGGGTCAAGCATGGATAAACGGACAAAGCATTGGGCGTTACTGGCCGACCAATGTAGCTGGAAATAGTGGCTGCACTGGTTCTTGCAATTACAGGGGATCTTATAGCTCAAGCAAATGCCTGAAGAATTGTGGAAAGCCATCTCAGCAACTGTAAGAGTTCTAGCTTCAGAATTCATTATCCTGAATTCATATTATCATGAGTATTGATCTGTTTAATCTTTCAGCTATCATGTTCCCCGTTCATGGCTAAACCCAAGTGGAAATATCCTAGTGTTATTCGAGGAAATGGGAGGCAATCCAACACAGCTATCTTTTGCTACTAGAGAGACACAAAGCATATGCTCTCGGATTTCAGAAAGTCATCCACTTCCTGTTGATATGTGGACTTCAGACGACGAAACAAGAAAAACAGCAGGACCAACTCTTTCTCTAGCTTGCCCTCTTGCAAATCAGGTCATCTCCCAAATAAAATTTTCCAGCTTTGGAACTCCTCGTGGAACCTGTGGAAGTTTTAGCCACGGTCGATGCAGCAGCAAAATGGCTCATTCTGTTGTCGAAAAGGTTTCTTAATGATTCTTCTGACAGTATTCGATCATAATCTGCAGATTTTAAGTTCTTACTTTCTCACGTACATTACGTAAAATCTTTACAGGCTTGCATAGGATCAAGAAGCTGCAGCATTGGCGTCTCCGTAAGCACATTTGGCGACCCATGTGCAGGCATTACTAAAAGCTTAGCCGTTGAAGCTTCCTGTACATAACATTCGTCTTTAGTAAATCCAGTCGACGTCATATGAAATCTGTTGGTCACTGTTCTAGGTTCATATTTTATCAATTGTCGATTATACGTCAAAGTATGATGCCTGCAAGAAAATTGAAAAAAGCAGTCAAGATGTAATATAATATTATCACCATCAGTGCTGAAGAAAATGCAGTCTGATGGTACAAGCACGAATAAGCAATCAATGGATCAGATTTTATGTTGGTCTGTTCATTGATCATGCATTTACTAACATTTCCATATGATGACACGAGTTCATGAGCGTTCGATCTCCAAGTCTCTGATGCACTATTGATTATTATTTCAGCTGTTGCTTTGTTGGGAGAGCTTTGCACAATTAATATTCATACCTTTATAAATTTTAATTTAGTTAATAAACATATATAGATAATGCTAGAATACGAGCTGGATGCCCAGATCTTAAATCTTACAGAAGGTGGATGCTAATAACCCCAAAAACTGTAATTAACCCCATTAAAATTACTGTTTTTCAAATTTAAACAAATTTCACTGATTGTTACGTACATTCAGTAGGCGTGGGTCTTTTGTCAAACTAAAAATAATAATAAACATGCATCCCTTTTCAAATTAAAAAAATTACTATCAAATTAGATTATATTTATAAAAATAAATAAAACGTCATACAATACACGCGTGAATGTGACATCAATATATAACACAAAAATATGAAAGAAGACTCTTCATCATATCAAATAGAAGCATTACTCGAACACCATATGAATTATCCAAAAACTTTTTATCCGTAAGTTCTCATGATATATATATTTCTCCTACACCAAACCATATAATATCCTTGAAGAATACAAATCAAATGTAGTTGCTCTTCGGCACAATTTCATTTTATTCCTCCCATGCTACAAGCTAGAGAGTTCTTCATGACACTTAGTTACAACTTTTTGAATGGAACACATAATGATAATAATAATTAAGACAAGCAATACATTTATTAATTATCAATCACAAACATTTGAAATGAAATCAGGCTACAGCGACGCTGCCTGAGCCTGAGGTTCTCCTAAATCTGCAAAGTTTGCAGGCAGGTGAATAGAGCGACGGGGTTTGATACTTATCCTCCCCGCCCATCATCGGCATTGGTACTCCTTTCTTCACCGGACTTACGTATCCCGGCATGTAAGTCTTGCCCAGAACTCCCTCCACGTGATCCGACAAATCCAAAAACCTGAACTGTGTCTCCAGGTGAGCAAATGCATCATTAGACGGCAACTGATAGTTATGGACCTTGTTTTCAACTTCTCCAATCGGGGTCACCCTCATGTCCATTTCCACTAGCCCGGATACCGTCACTCTTATCGTGTTAACATCATCTGTCCTCTCAATTACAACTTCTCTTTCTCCATCATTGACCCTCCATTCGGCCTCTCCGTCTGTGGGAATGTCGATAGACTCACCGTTCCACTTCACGATAAGTGCGTCCACGCTGTTATCCCAGTGAGAAACCTTCTTGGCTGCCAGGACTAATGTATGGGTGTCGAACATGACGGAGAGAGCTTGCACCCACGTAAAGTCACGAGTCCTGCCCTGAGGCCTGGTGCCGATGAAATGTGCATTGATGTGGAGGTTTTCATCGGAAATGATGGCAAAATCACTCCCCTTTGCTCCGTGGAAGTAGAACATGACACCGTCACCGCCCACAAAGCGTGGGTCATAACATAAAGCACCGTATCCGTTGCACTTAGGCCTTCGCCCTGCCAAAGAAACACAAATTCAAAAATTAGTACTCATACTCTTAAACAAGAATATGAATCAAAATACAAGCATATGTTATGTGTTATGATATACATTTGCAGGTGACTTCACACTTGCTGCTGCAGTCGACGAAGCATCCCTTGCTCTTCTTGTTCTTCTTGGGCTTGCGTTGGGGGCACTGAGCAGGACATGTCAGGGTCGTGTAGTGGCATTTGCCCCTCGCCTTGCAAAAGGCTCTTTCCTGACCTGAGTTGGGCAGCGGTGATAACACGTCATAATTAGTCGTGGCTGCATCGTGGGGAGGCCGTTTCTGTTTTTTCCCTTTGCTGCCCTGCCCATTTTCATTCCCACTGTCATTTCCTTTGATGCTTCCATTTCCGTTTCCGTTCCCATTGCCATTGCCATTTCCATTTCCATTCCCATTCCGTTTCCGTTGCCATTACATTGCCGTTACCATTGCCATTGCCACTCCGCCGTTGCCGTTTCCATTGCCATTGCCATTGCCGTTTCCATTGCCATTGCCACTACCACTGCCGTTGCCGTTTCCATTTCCGTTGCCACTACCGTTGCCGTTTCCGTTACCATTGCCGTTGCCACTACCGTTGCCATTGCCATTTCCATTGCCGTTGCCGCTGCCGCTACCATTGCCATTACCGCTGCCATTCCCGCTTCCGTTGCCATTCCATTGTCGTTGCCATTGCCGCTGCCGCTGCCATTCCCATTGTTGTTGCCATTGCCGCTGCCGCTGCCATTCCCATTGTTATTGCCATTGCCGCTGCCGCTGCATTGTTTGCCATTGCCGCTGCCATTTCCGCTGCATTTCCATTGTTGTTCCCGTCGCCACTGCCATTACCATTACCATTGTTGTTCCCATTGCCGCTGCCACCGCCATTTCCGTTCCCATTACCATTTCCGCTGCCATTTCCATTTCCGTTGCCATTTCCATTGCCGTTACCTTGGGCCAAAATGGTGTTGATTTCCACGGAGATGAACAGCAGGAGGAGAGCCATCACCAGGAAGAGCCTCCTCGTCTCCATTTTTCAGCGATCTTATCTCATGCAAATTCAGAGATTTTGCTGTTTTTGTTATGTGAAAGATGATCCTACTCCCATACACACCAATATCCAAGCATTTATAGAGAGGAGAAACATGGCCGTGGAGTTTGGCTAAAGTTACGTAAGTTAGCTTACTCTCACGGACATAAACAGCTTGAAAACAGCTCCTCTTCGGCCTTCGATTTCTTCCAGGAAAATAAAGTAAGACTTGGAACATGTTGTGGTTGAGTCTCTTGGAAGATTGTCTATTTTACTACAGAAACATGCTAAAGGTGATTAGATTCTTTCATATTTCAGGCACATTCTGTATTCGCTTTGTTGACTTCAATTTTTGTTTATGTTTGCTTCATAAACAATGAAACAAGTTGAAAAAAAATAAAAAATGAAACAAGTTGCTAGATATAGTTCATCTTTATTTTTCTTTGCTAATTTGATTTCAATCCCTTTAATCTTGCTCGTCACATATTTGGAGGGTGCTCGGCTAAACTTGTTTACAAGACTTTTTATAAGTTCATACCTCTTATAAGATTTTTTTTAAAATTTATGAAATAACAAATTTTATTTTAAAAATAATCTTTTGGAATGTTTATAATACAAGTTTATAGTAATTGTAAATTTGTGATTAACTTGAAGGAATTTGTTATAAATAAATAAACAAAAATTAGAAACTCCTTACTTTCTTAAAGTTTTATTTTTGGAGCTTATTTGAAACACCCCTCTTATGCCATATGTTCATTTTAATCAAGCAAAATCCAAAACGATCAAACTTTTCTAAATATTATGAACTACTCGGGTGTGCTAGAACTATTACAACTTTGGTCCCTTAAATTTACATCTTCTACGATGCAAGCCCCTCTCTAATGTTCAACTACATTAGCTATACAAAGAGTACTAATGGTAACGACCAAATCTGTCGAAAACATGAAACATTAAATCTCAAGGACTGAAACACATCAATCATAAATATGAGGAACCTGAAATGTAATCATCCCAAGAGTCACCTATTATGTCGTAACTCTTGCGCAGGAAGTAGTTTAGGGTTGAAATATAAATTAAACTAATCAACACTCAATTTATGTAAGCCCACCATTAAAGTAAGCTCATTTTATTTACAGAGATAGGAATAACTGGGACTTATGAGTAGTCCATACATCGCCAACCTTGTAAAAAGTGCCGAAAGAAAGGCACGTAATGCTAATGGTCTTACATCCCATTCTCAAGGCATTAACTCTTTCAAACTTAAAATATGCAGAAAAATCACTTTGAGATCTGCAAAGCCTTACACTTGAAACATTGTAAAAGTCAAAACAGCAATCTTAATATACCCACCATTGCGTTGATGCATTTTCAAGTCTGCTATTCTAAGGCGTATTTATTGCTTTTCAACTCATTCTGCAAATTTAGCTCACAAGAGTCCTTGTGTTTTTTAGTAGAAAAGATGCTTCAGGCTGCTTTTCACACACCAAAACTGTCAACAGGGCTTTGCTGCTTTTCTTGCCAAACGCGTTCCTTCTCATACCTTCAAGACATTATATTAATTCCAGTGGCATTTTTTCGGGTCTAATAGGTCAATTTAAATAACATCAATAAGAGATTACGTAGAACCTCTTTATTCATTTTAAAAAAAAATATTGCTTAAAACATATTACGAAAGAAACACATATACTTAATGGAGAGTAATCGGACCCTACCCAAATTTTCTGGATCTGACATGACCAGAACTCACAGAGATTCCATAGACAGGATAAGGATAGATACATAAGGAATCAATATGGATATTTATTATGGATCTAAATTTGATAAAACACGCCCATTGACAGGCTTAAATGGAGCTAATATTACTAATAGTGAAAATGTCAATTTGGTGGCTCCATACGTATGTCAATCATAATCGACGTTCCAGTCAATTTATATGATCTTATTGTCAACCAGTTCACCGAACATGGAAATCCATCCAATCCAAATAACATATCTGAACTAAATAAACAGATTATGCAGATGATATATTTGTGGGAGAATACAGTTTTTTATCATGTGACCGAATAGTCAACATTGAGGATCGACATAAACCAACCATTAAACTACTTCGATCGTACAATAATGCAGAAGAGCAGAGAACTGTAAGGTATTAAACTATGTACAAAGGATATACACTTTTGGAACAAGTCACTAGTGCAAAGAATTTATGTAAGCTGTGGACAGACTTGGAGGTATTGAAGATCTGCCAGAATGGGAATGCAGTCCATAATGCAAGCACACATGAAGGTCTAGAGTATATGAAACTAAACAGCGTACCATCAGATCCATTTTACGCACATGTCCATCTTTTTCCTGTATTACTGTTGAAATATCGGGAGATCATACTTGGGTGGCTCACAGAAGCTTAGATTCTCTGAAGATAAGGAGGTGCTGCTTGACGCTTCTTGGTTGGTCTCACTCAGCATCTTCAAGAAATAACTATGCCTGTGTAGGAAGGTGCACACTGTTTAGGAACTAACTCTAGAAAACATGCACTTCAGAAGCAGAAGGAATCTGACCATCGGGTGTCTGCGGTTAATTCTGGGTGAAAAGCAGTTGCTAGCAAGTTTCCCTGCTTTACAGCAACAATCACTTTCTGTTCAGATGCAGCATTTTCCTGAAGCATGATTTAGTGATTTATGTTAAAATGACGCACTAAGCATAACTTGATAATGATAAATAGTCAACTGGTTAACGCATTTATATAGTTCAAGGTGTTTTAGATACAAAATTCATAAAGAATTCAAGGGCAAAAATCATCACAAAAATTATATCTTTCCTAGTCAAATTTCTGGAAATACGATATCACTTACAGTTGAAAGACAACAGTGTACCTTAATGTGACTCTCAACAAGAGTGTAAAAATGAGGTGTTCCAAAAAAAAAAGGGGGGTTAAAAAAAAAAAAACTTCTTGTATTCAAGGTTGGTAAAGCTTGGACAAATCTGGGCTAGGCTCCATAGCCCTAGTAGACAAGGGTGACTTCTAAAATATTTTATCAACACAAGGTTGCAGCTGGCCTTATTCTCAACCTGGAGGGAAAACCCACACTTGTTTACACTCTTCTATGCAAATTCTAACACAGCATTAGAATCCCATGTTCAAGCATTCTTTCAAAGTGAGGGTTAGGAAGCAAGAATGGGTTAGTTGCTGGAAATCCACTTAGGGTTCAAAAGTTCTAATACAAAGGCAATACCACCCCCACCCACCTCCGACAGTTTAACCATTTGCAAAGCATCCATGTCTACACCACTCAAGCTTGTTCGCTTTAGAAATATCTTTTGGAAGGTCAAAATCTTTTTAAAGTAAAATATCTGACTGCTTCAATGGGCTACCAAAGAAATTGTTCTTGGAAGTCCAACTTCTAACGAATAAATCAGGGTACTCATGCAGACTGAGGAAATGCTGTCCACAGTAATGAAACAAGGAATTTATCACTGCGGACCACACGTCAAAGAGATAAATTATATAAAGTAGGAATATATATCATAACATAATTGATATCTAAATATATACATACATTGACTGAAGCAAGAGAAGTTTAGAAACTGAAAGTGTAAACAACAACCAGTAGCAAATAGGTATTTCAAATAACATGAGGGACAAAAAAAGATGAGGACACATCTTTGCATGCATCCCAAATACAGACCGTCAAAAAAGTTTATCAACTTGCTTTTCTCCATAAAGATCAAAATAAGCATCCAAGAGCCGCATGCAAAAATATTTAAAAACCGAACATATTAAACATGCTCTAACATCAATATATATAATATTAGACTAATAGTGCAAAATGACTGAATCAAGGATGAATAGATAGTTAAAAGCTGACAGAAAAATTTAGAAATTGAGAAAATATCAGAATGGATAAATAATTTCGGAAAGATTTGGCACGAGATAATAGGTAAACTTGACCTCTACATTTTCAACAGCAGGATCAGATTTAGCAGCCTTATCAGATGGAACAGGAACTTCTGCTAAAACCTGTACTTCTGGACCTACTTCAAGGATTCCAGGGGCACGAATAAACACACCACGGAAGCTTGGAGGACCTCCTTCTTTGGCCACAATCTCAGGAACAGATATCTCAGCCTCAAAGCTTTGAATCTGACACGTAATATTCATTTAGATAGAATCAACAAAAGTGAAAAGCATTAAGGGGGAGGGAAGAAGGAGCAAAAGAATGAGCATTTGAGGGATGTATATGTCATAAGTATGTGCAAGCATCCCTCTATTATAATTTGGCATAGTTCGTTGCTCTCAGGATTGTTGTTGAAGAATTTCCACTTAGGCAGCCCAAAGTCCATTCTCTTCCCCAGAACTAATGAGTACTCCAAGTGAGAAGATAAATATGCTCTGTCTCACTTAGGCTTACAATTCAAAAAGCTACATATAGCCCCACTTCAGGAGATGGTTTTCATAAAACAATGGGCTTCCTGAGTCTGAAATAACTAAGATAACCCAAACGCAAACACACAGTCTGCAGCAAAGGAAGCATTCAAGCATCCAGGCACGTTCTAAAGTCAAAATGTTAAAAAAATTCCAAGGAGCAACTGAAACAATATTTTTTTTCGTAAAACTTTTATTCTCAAGCAAGAGAAAAACTAAAATGAATATTCATAGCACTCTAGTCTCAGTCAACATCTGCCCAGCATCCCTGTATAGCAGCTTATACTGAGAATTCCAAAAATGTGCTTGTAACTGAGAGCTATTCGTGGTTATTTGTCATTCCTTCATATTCAGAGGGTGTCTGGCCAAGCCTACAAACTCCTTAAAACAACATGTTTGAGAATTTATCAGTTGTCCTAGTATGTTTGGTAGGAGAAGCTGATAAATTCATAAAATCAGATGTTAACATCTGTGAGCTAGAAAGAGGAAGGGGTTAATGAACTATTTTTAATATCTTAACAAATTCTTTAGCTTTTCTCATATTAAATTACAACATTATCATTATTACATCTTATACCCCATGATCTATCTTATCCAAGCAATTCAAAAGTTAATTTTTTAAAACAAGACCTAACATCTATAATATTATTATAAGTTCCAAACACGTCCTACAAGATGCACAAGATTATAAGATGGTCTATATAACCTGGACCTAATAGTCTCTTAGCCATATGTGGAACTCAAGAAAATGATGCTTACACAATACCTGACTGCCAAAGAAGTTTCGATGAACTGTACAATTAAGGCCACCAATAAGTTCCTGTCCGCCAGTTTTCTGCCCTAAAACAAATACGCCATAAATTTCAATCAAAATACTACGCTATCTTATGGCTAATTTCATAGAAAACACAATAGAAGCGTGATTCAGACGAGTTTCATAATAGTGATTCCTGTGGAAATGGGATCAACTGTTTGTTTTGTAAGTGTGAAATTTTTCTGCATGAGATAATAATGATCAAAATAAACACCTACCAATTGCCTTGTCGGCCAAAAAGATAAGGCCAGCACAGGTTCCCCAAACTGGTTTGCCCATTTTTACAAATTCCCGCAAGGCTGGAAACTGCAATTGGAACAATTACAGCACAAAAGCATGTATTCTTTAGTTATGTGTGCATAACATGAAACTGGAAGGAAAGGAAACACATTCGTACTCCATGAAAAAGAGGTTGAATTCAGCCACTAGGCATGCAGAGTTTCATACTCCACAGAGCAGCATAAATTAAAAATAATAAGGTAGTATCTGATGGTTCAACACATTATCTTGATAAATGGAAAATCTTTCATTCAGGCAATACAAGAATTCAAATCTCTCAAACATTATGAATGCAACAGGCCCCAACAATCTGGTTAGCTTTTCAACAAACTCATTTTCCAGCATACCCAAAATCACAAGCTTCCCTGTTGAAATTAGGCCTGTTTGTTTATGTTTTCATTTTCAGTTTTCAGCGAAAATATGAATTTTCAATTTTGTATTGGTTTCATTTGATAGTTAATCACATTGTGTTTTATATTGGACTGTGATGCCAAATCAATATAATTCTAATGAAAACACATATAAAAAGCATGTTTTCATTTTAATTACTATTCAAAAACTGAAGCTGAAAATGGAAACATAAAAATCAGGTTGTAAGCTTTTTACCTGTGCAGGTGTATTTGTAAGAGAAATACGCTTTATCAAGAGTATTGCTCTTGAAAGGGAGGCTTTTAAGTGTTGCCTCCACCTTACCGCCACATACTTTCCACTTCAAGGCCAAGATGTCTTAGCAAGGTAAATAGGTCTTCACACTTAATTTCTTTCTATCCAATATGATGTTTGGTAGATTCAGGAATTTTTGTCGAGGTGGTAGAGAGACCAGTGTTTCGCAATGTGCTGTGGGTGGTGAAGATGTGGGGGATGGTGGGAGGAGGGGTGATGACAATGCCCAACCCCCCACCGCAAGTGATCACTAGTTCCAGGTTGAGGCAATGAGCAGAACTTGGAGGCCTTGCCTCAACCTGGCAAGGCGGCCTCATGCAAGGCGTTTGCGCCAAGTCGAGGCAGTGACTCGCCCTAGCCAGCTGCCTCAACCTCACAAGAGGAAAACTCACGTGAGCATATGATGGGTATATCAATAATATTAAATATTCATGAGGGTATAAGAGTCCGTTTTTAATAATCAAACCTGCCATCAAAAAAATACACACTAACACTCACAACACCTAAAAACAGCTGTAGACAGTTTTATCAACAATCAGTGCCTCTTCAGTCTTCACACAGAAAATACATTTCTGTCTCGGTTTACATGCTTCTTCTTACAGAAAATATACTTTTCTCTCGATTTTCTTGCTTGAGCTTGCAAATGCAACAAACCATACAACAATACCAATGGACGTAAAGATACCAACATGAATACTTTCTCCAACTTGTAAAACAAGGAAGCATACACGTAAAAAGCTTCAAAAGGTGATATAGTCGCCTGAACCACAATTGCAGTACTATATAAGTTCAACAAAAGCCCCTCAAAGATGATCTGTTGAAAAATTTTCCAAACCAAGATGCAAAACCCAAGAATCTCTGAAGCATTATTGAGTTTTGTATTATCCCAGTACATATTGCCCTCTTCGTTGTTTTGACTTTCTGTGATATAAGAGTGGTAAGTGTTCCTAGGTCATTCAAATAGTTTCTTGACACAGTCGTTATTTTAACTGTCATTTTCTTGTCTTAACATATGAAAGACAAGAACATGTGTTTTGGTATTGCCTGTGTTTACATCTCAACCCCCTCACTCACATTGTTGAAATGTATAGACCTGATGTAAGCAAACGTCCCAAATCAGTTGCTGACAAGTAGTTTAAGCAGTTTATAAGCACTAGTGTCTCCTCTCTCTGGCGATATACTTTTTCAAGATAAATGTTAAGACTTGTATAAAGTCTGTCAAAGAGGGCAATAACGCGCTCAACAGGGCACCAATCAAATCGCAAACCACGTCACTTAATCAAACATTACTAACAAAATAAATATCAGCTCAATCTCTTCAATATATATATATATATATATATATATATATATAGAGAGAGAGAGAGAGAGAGAGAGAGTAAAAACCACAGGTTTCCACATTTCTTTATTGAGGCCCTTGCCATGAATATCTATAAAGAACCAGAAAGCAGAACAAAAAGACATACGAGGTTATGATATTCAGCCAGCTTGGCCATGGTGGTGCTCTCCCCGCCAGGGATAATGAGGCCGCTCACGTTTTGCAGCTGCTCCGGCTTCCTTATCTGCTCCCCCTTCACCCCGACCCTTTTCAACGCTGCAGCACCGATTCACACGCAATCAGAAACACCCATTAATCCTATATACACAAAAACTATACACACAGGCGTGTATTACATATATGCACAAAGATAGCAAGATGGGCTTTGCACTAACAATACCTGCAATGTGTTCGTTAAAAGACCCCTGTAAAGCCAGAACGCCTATCGCCATCGTTCCCAGCCACACAAAAATTTACAAGCCGCGCAAGCACCACTCCAGGCGAAAGAAGAATGTAAGAACCGTGTCAGGCTCTGCTTCACGGAATGAAGTGAAAGATAAACTGGGAGCCAATTTGACTTCTGATTCAGGTACGCCGCCATGAGTAGCTTGGGACCCAGGAATCCCCCTCGTGTGGCTTGGAACTGGGCCGGGCTTTTACTCCGGCCAACTATTTTACCTCGTTTATTTCTGCTTTGGGTCCGTTCTCTTGTGGGCTGAGATAACCTTTTATATTATTCCGATTTGTTGAATTCTCTAACAGTATATTTAAATTGATAAATTTAAATTTTTAAAAAATAATTTTAAATATCTTATATTAAAATAGTTTTTTTTTAGAGAGAATTAACGCTCGTATTACTCGACATAATCGTCACAGATTACAGAAATCAATCCCGAATGGGGACATGAGGCATCCCCTGTTGGTTCAGAGCACATCCAACTAAGAAGTCAACCGCTAAATTGCCCAACCTTCTAATAAATGAAAATGAAACAGAGTCTATGCGTGAAAAAAGAAAATGAATGTCTGTCACAAGAGGACTAATGACAGAGAGGTCAGGTTGAACAGATGATAGTTTGTTTAATAGAGTGCTACAGTCACCTTTAAAAATTATCCGAGGCCACTGGTGTCGGAGAGCAGAAAGCACTGCCTCCCTTGCTGCCAACGCCTCAGCCATCTCAGCAGATTCGCATCTATCCAAGCGAAGAGAAACCCAGGCTTTAAAATATATTTTTCACATATATTAATATTTAGCAAAACATAATTTTAAATAACAGTTTAAAACTTAAAATCATATTGCAAGATATATGCTCAATTCACCTTTGATTTAGGGTAAATTGCATAACACCCCCCTGTATTTTGGTGAAATAGCGCAAAACCCCCTTGTGTTAATTTTATAGGCGAAAAACCCCATGTGTTATTTAAAACACAGCAAAAAGGTCCATCTCCGTTAGAAACTAATGGAGAGTGGATGACACTCGCCCATTTTGCAAGTGGGTTTCATTTTTGGCATTTTTTAAGGTTAGTCTATGTATGTAAATGTCTATTTTGCCCTCATTTTGACATGTAAATATATTTTAATAAATAATACATTATCAATTAATTTAAAATATTATTTAATCCAAATATATTTTAACAAATTATATTTATTTTAACATCTGAAAAGTTAGTTTAAATATATTTAAATAAATTTTATTTATCCATAAATATATTAATTAAACATAAAAATTTTTAATATATTATATTAATTAAACATGAAAACATTATATTAATTATTAAAAATCATATTAATGAAACATAAAAAATATAAAATTATCATTATAAGTATTTTAATATATTAATTAAACAGAAAAATATTATATTAATTTTAAAAAATATATTATTTAATATAAATAATTATGTGAATTAAAATGATCATTATAAGTATTTTAAGAAATTATTATTTATTTTTTTACTTTTGAAAAAAAAAAAAAAAGAAAGAAAACTTACTCGGCGTTTCCTCGCCTGCCTCCCCCTTGCCACCGGCCGCCTCGCACCACCCCTCTAGATTTGGATCTGGGCGACGGCGGTGGCCCAGGGAAGTGGGCGACCGTCCTGAATTTGGGTGGCGGTCGCCCCTTTCTCTAGGGGCGACGTCGTCGTCGCCTCTTTTGTGCGGGGCGACGGCGATGTCACCCAGAGATGCTCAGCGACGCGTCGCAGTTGCAGTTGCAGCATCTGTATATATATATATATATATATATATATATATATATATATATTAAATATATAATATATACATAAATTAATATATATACTTTATGTATATGAATACAAAATATATTTTTAAATTATTTTAAATCTGAACCGTTGATTTTTAAACTATTGAAGATCAATGGCTATCAGAACAGGGGTATAACGGACAATTCAACAAAAATTTTAACACCGTTAAACTTAACTAACGGAAGGGGAGAGTGTGCATAATTTTCAATAACACAGGGGTTTTTTTGCTTATTTTTTTAACACAGGGGGATTTTATGCAATTTATCCCTTTATTTATGTTCAAACAATGTTCCTCTTAACACCACGGCATACGGAAAGATGATTATTCGTGTAGCTCCAATAAAATTATAAAATTATAAATTATTGAGTATACAAAAATATTATTTGTTTACTTTAATATATATATATATATATATATATATATATAAGTGATTCGCAAATCCATTTATTTTACTACGCCCAAGTGGCTAATATTTTTCTAGAACATTCCAAATAACAACATAGAAAACTCATAGGGGATTAAATTTATTATTAAAAAACTTTATATAAATAAGTATTTATCATTTTCCTATCAAAACATGCCAAAAACGCAGAAAAAAAATAATATGGTGATGTCAAACTCTTTGGAGTGATAAGGTTGTCATGTGCATGCTTGGTCAACCCATTCTCATTATTACTACATAGAAGAATATAATAAAAGGTAATTTACATATAACTCTCTTAAAATTATCATAATTATGAATATTTATTTTATTATTTTAAAATTTTAAAATATCCTATATAATTAATAATCGTCTAATAAAAATAGCATACAACAAGCTATTACAAAGAGGTATTTGATACGCAGTTATTAATTATAGGATATATTTATAAGTTTTTAAACAACGATGGAGTATTTATAATTATAATAAATGTAAAATAAACTTGTTAGGATTTACGTTATAATCAATATACAAATTTAATTTCAATTTATATAAATGGATATCGATGCTTACCAAATTTTTTAACACCACATAATAAAGGTATCAAGTCGTAGAATCTTAATATAGTAAACAAGTTAACTTAAAAAAAATCATTAGCAACGTGATGCTTAAATTGATAATGATTTTCCAAAGAAGATTGAAAATGTAAATAATTGAAAAACAAAAATATAGTATAGCAAGAAAATATGTGCACTTCTGTTGATTTTTAGTAGTAAGTCTTGTCTTTCCAACGTACTTGAAATGTTTTTTATCCTTGAAATTATCTATCTAGTGTCTTTTTATAGGAGGATAGAAGTTATGAGGGTGGATTGGTTTTACCAGCAATGAATCAAATGTTCTTACTGGGTTTCAGCTACACGTCTTTGATTCAGTGAGGTAGAGAACTAGCAACACAATTTGTTAGGCTTGTCGGGACGATCATCAACTAACGGTGTGTTTGGTTGGGAGAAAAATTGGAGGAATAAAAAAAGTGAAAGTATAAATAGATGTAAAAGAGATAATCATGCGTTTGTTTAGGAGGAAGAGATTGAGGTGAAGTAAAACTCGATGTATATGAAATTCATTTGGAGTCCAATTTTATTTCCGTTCAAAATTGGGTGGAAAAGTGAAAGTATAAGGCGAAAAAGACAAAAAAAAAAAAAAAAATTTATTTACTCTATTATCCATATATATTTATATCATATATATATAATTTTTCTCTAATTCTTCTCTCATTCTCGCTGATAATTCCGTACATAATTGACAACAAAAAAATAAAATAACAAAATCGATGAAAACTACTACATCAAAGTGAACAATCAGGTAAACAATCTTGTTAGTAATTTTTATTTATTTAAACTAAATAGTTGAGAATAAATGAACAATACTTATTTTGATAAATACTTTTAATAAAAAATATTCATATTTATTTGATAAATATTTTTATTTTTTATACTAAAATTATATTAGTATAATATTAATTTATTTATTTTCTGATACAAAGTGAAGATAAGGGTAATTCAATAAAATTATAAAAGTTAGTATTTTATTCTCAATCTGTTTTCTTCGTACCAAACAAAAATTGTTTGAAATTTACTTTTATTCCAATCATACCCAAACAACTTGAAGGAAAACTATTATTCTTTCCCCTTCAATTTTCCATTTATTTGAACCAAACGAACTCTAAGACTCTTCAATGCGGAAGTTAAGATTCACTTAGTTAAAATAGTGGGACGCAGAACAAGACCTCAGTGCTTTAAATGCATACATGTTTAATGGAGTCAACCAATATTTATAACGAACTAATTGTCAGATATTGTATGAAATCACACATCCAATCGGATGCCCATGGATGATTGGAGCATCAACAATTGTCATTCCGAGTTATCGGGTCAATCAAGTCCGATATGACTCGATCCAATTAAAAAGACACGAATCATTATCTTATAACACTATGTTTTATTTGTAAAGGTAAAAATAATAATTTTTACTATTTCAACTCCCATCACAAATTTACCAAGACCTTTGAATATAAAATTCTATCGGGTCAGGTGTGCGGGACAAATCCACATCCAACCAAATTTGTCCCATTATCATATCTTTGTCTAAATACACTATGATCTGCAATTGTACACAGTATACCAATCACCGCTTGGAAATTTATTTTATATCCAACACTAAGATTAGTGTAGTAATTATGTTGAATTTGTTTAAGAAATAGGGCATCCATCCCATAACCACAATGATAAATTTGTGGGCTTTTTTCTCTGCAGGCGTTAGGACAATTTTTGAGGACAAAGGAGCGTGATTTTTGTTTGGGAGCGTTGGGGGTGGGCTGACTGCCGGAAGTAGAAAAAGAGGGACTGAAAAGGAAAGGAAACAGTTTTGGTCCGGCAATAAAACACTTCAACTACCAGATCATTTGTCCATCCAGAGGAAAACCTGATCGGCAGACGGCAAATCCAACCCCCACGCGGCCCACCTAACCGCCCACACCTATACTTTTTCCCTTCCCATCAATCCATTTCAGTTTTCAATTCAAATATAAAACTATAATTTTATTTATTAAAACTATACTATAGGTTGATTAATTTCCCCGATTATATGTATTTTTTGTCATAAATAAGTATTTATTTATTATTTAATTTTATTCATAATTTTATTAAATTTATTATTATTATATAATTCTTATTAAAATTATTTTCGTTCAATATTATAAAAAAAAAATTAAATATACATATAATATTAAATAAATCAAATATAATCAACACCAATTATATAATAAAAACAACACTTATTATCTATTATATGATAAAAACAACATCCCACGTTTGTGGTAAGATTTAAATAATAGAATTACATGCCTAAAAATTATAAGCTTCAACATCTCTAATCAGACTCAATGACTTACTTAATTGAATTCATAACAGTAACATTGGAGTACAGGGGCGAATCAAATGTGGTAGCACCTACTCATTATAAAATACACCACCAATTACCAAACACCTCTAAGTTTCATATTTCCAATCCAAACAAATTGTTATTGTCTCGCACATCAATTTTTTTCCTAAATTTTCTCTCCGTACATCTCTCTCTCTCTCTCTCTCTCTCCCTCTCCGTCCTTCTGTCTCGCAAATCAGCTGAATTTTCGTCAGAGCAAACGATAATAGAACCTGAGCTTTTCGGAATTGGGATTGGAAATCCCAAATTCTTTTGTTCTTGTTGTAAACATCAGTTTGTTCCTTTTTTTGCTGTTTTAATGGGTCAATGAGAATCAGATCCTTTTTTGATTTCTGAGCTAGGGCTTTTAGGTTCCCGGTGTTGTGCGCATCGCGAGGCAGGTAAAGAAATGTTAAACGTTTTTTCTTTTTTCTTTTTCGTTTTTGGTTTATGTCGACTGGCTTCGTAATATTTATTTATGTCATGTCTTGTGATGCGATTTCTGGGTGTTCTGGATGCAACTTTTGTTCACCTTCCTGAATTAGCCCTTATTCAAATTAATCTGCTAACGTGTGGCGATTTTTCTTTTCGTTCGTTGAATAATTATATTTATCGTTTTTGCTGTTTGTTTTTTAATATCTTGTAGGGCAAAACTGTGAGGCGCAGGAGATTGAGGATGGGCCTGCGCTGATTTCGTTTCTTATATATAACTTATATATATAACCCTAACGATAATAACTGGAGGCTTGGCGATGTTGGCGTTGAATCGCAGTGGGATCAGTTTCGTCAACTGTTTCTTTCATTTCGCTGAATGGCATCCTCTGGAATAGCGAAGCTGATCAGTCGTCTGAAGCGCACTTCAGAATTCCCTTCAGACATAAAAAAAAGGTTATCATTTATTTACTTCAGTCATGAAATTTTGAGATAAACCATATTATTGTATGTTTCATCATAAAAAAGGGTGAGTTTGGGGAATTTGAATTGGGAATTGATATTTGTGCTTAATCGATATCAAATTTATTGATTTTCAATTTCCAATTCTAAGGTTGCAATTTGATGCTCTGAGATGTATGTGTTTTTATGGTTACTGAATCGTCAGGATCAATTAAGGTAAAGAAAAAAAAAAATAAAAAGGATCATCAGGGTCATCTCAATATATGGTTCTCATGCTTTTTTCTTTTCCCTGTCTCTCTTTTTTTTTTTTTTTTGGGTTTCTTCAGGTTCACTATCAAGCTTGTTAACTACTTGTACATTGCAAATTATTGGGCGAGAGTTTTGGTATTCTGAAGTTTTATGAAGAAGAATCTGATTGAAGAAGTGGGAGAAATGGGCTGCTGTGGGTGTTTTGGTTTCTCATTTGCGAGGAAGCCCAGGAAGGCAATGAGGTCTAGGGGGATGGGTAATCATGCTGCGGAGGAGTTTTTGTTGGATCGTGATCTGGAAGATGAGGATGATGGCCCTTTTAATGGTGATATGTCTGATACTGGGAATGGGGATGACTCTGATTTCCGAAGCCCAAAAAACCGATCCGAGGAGATTTTTTTGTACCGAATGCAGCATGGATTGATATGCAGGGAGTTCCCTGTTAAGGAAACCCACTGTCTTCTACGCTCTGAGGTGAGTTCTGGACAAAAACGCAGTTTACTTCTAAGCCTGTGGTGTGAACTAGTCCATGTGAATGTGCAAATTTGAACTCGAAAAAAGACCTTTTGTGATTTTACCCAGCTAGAAAGTTTCATGACAAAACAAGCAGTATACGGCCCATTCCCCCGAGAAAAAAGCAAAAAAAAAAAGAAGAAAAAAACTTACGAACTTAAAAATGGAAGATTAGGGATGTACACTTTATTCTCTAACAGAAATTGCATTGTACATTAGTTTTCTTGTCCTTAATAGTGTGTTTTTCTCATGCTTAATGGTGTTGCTTATCTGTAATGGATATACAAGCTTTAACTACTTAAAGGATAAATTTGAATGTATGAATATAGCGCTGTCTGCTATGGGTTAAAAGAATTTGGGTGCATGAGAGTTAGCTGAAGCTTGAGGAATATATTTATGTTGGTAGGACCATAGAGAGAGGTTGGTCATGTGAAATTTATATTTACTGAAGGGATCTCCTATAATGGAAGGAGTACTATTGCATTTTGTACTTATTATATATTATCAATTGTTCCAGGACGTAAATGGAAACAAAACTATTAATGAATATGTCCGTGAACGGAAGATTGGTGCTGGCAGCTACGGTAAAGTGGTGAGCATATTCCTGTAAATTTTTATCTTTTGGATTTTTTTTTGGAATTTAACATCGACTCTGTGTCCTTGGGAATGTTTAGGTTCTCTACCGAAGCCGCATAGATGGAAAACATTATGCAATAAAGGTAATGACTAATGTATAGTTCCATGCTTTCTTAAGTATTAGGTGTTCACATCTGCAACTAAAATCTCGTATAGTACATTTCCTTTGTATAATTCTTTGGCAGAAGTTATATTAATGGGGATCTGGCTCAACAATCTGTTCACGAAAGAAGATCGAGAAGCAGCCGTATGATCTCATTGTTGATTTCTCAAATATGTCAATTGCAGACAGATTTCATTTGCATTAGCTCCAGCAAGAACATTTCTAGTCTGGCAGTTTTGAGAAATGGGATTATAGCTTAGGGCGAAATTAGGGTACAATTGCACAGTGGTGATTATAACTTGCATCATGCAAGGCAGAGCGAGGCTTCTTCCAATTAAACTCTATTAGTATTGATTATGACATAAATATATAAAAAACCTCCAGCAGAATGAAAAGCTTATTATGAAATGATGACATCACATCATAACCAGTTGTACTCAATTTTTGGACACAGGCCTTTCACAAATCTCATTTGTTGAAGCTACGGGTCGCACCTTCTGAAACTGCAATGACAGATGTTTTGCGTGAGGTATTTGATGCTTACTTCATGTGTGTTTAAGGGTGATAACCGTGTTTTCTTGGTTTGTACCATGAGACTTCTGTGCTTCTTTCTTCTTTTCGCTTCTTCCATACTTCTCATCTAGTATACTTTATTGGCTTTGACTTGCAGAGTATCTTCCATGTGTATGTTTAGTATTTTCTTGTGACAAAACGGCCAAGTAACACGATGATCAATAATTTCTACTCTTGTGATTTCTGCAACTATTGTTTGCATAAACAATATGTTAGATGCCTATGTTATTTGATATCGTTAGTTAATAACATAAATAGAAGTCAATTAATCATGCAGTGTCATAATTGCATCATTCCATTTAAACCTTTGTTGATCATCCTGTTTATTTTTTCTGGTGGTCCATGATTTGTTTCATAAGCTAACTGTTTCTTCTGATTTGTATGTTTTTTAATGTTAAAGGTTTTAATCATGAAAGTATTGTGCCATCCCAATATAGTCAATTTGGTTGAGGTTATTGATGACCCAACAACAGATCACTTCTATATGGGTATGATATGCTATTCCCTTCTTTTATCCCTTCGCCCAGCCAAGATTAGCTGTTGAATTGACTTCAAGGCTACTTTGGTTCAGTTCTTGAATATGTGGAAGGCAAATGGGTTTGTGAAGGGGCTGGTCCTCCAGGTGGTCTGGGAGAAAATACTGCACGGAAGTATTTACGCGATGCGGTTTCTGGTTTGATGTATCTTCATGCTCATGTATGTTTCTAAGACTACTTTTTGCACTTTCACGTATCAGTTGATATCATTTTCGAACCTATATTGCTCATCTACCCAATTCTTTAATACCGTATCATGTATTTTATGCTCATGTGTTGTGAGATGTGTCTTACAAAAATGTTCCCAACTCATCACATATCTTCTTCACGTGAGAATTGCATAATTCAGGGGTGGTTAGTTAGCACAAAGTCTTAAGGGCCTTGATATTTCAGATCTTGTGTGTTCAACTTGTTTGCTTGCCGGTATCCTAAGACATCAAATTTTCATAAGCAGAAAAGTGTGTGAAATCGCTATCCTTTTCTTTCATCGATCTTCAGCCTGTAGTGGCTGTTCAACCACAACTTCACATGAGACATTTTACAGACTAAGTTGATTTCACCTTTACAGATGTATATGTTATCTGAAAAAAGTCCATCACCACTAATATGTGAGCTTGATTGAAAAAAAGTAAAAATCCAGCTGGATTCTTTACAATAAGTCTTATATTCTACTTTCTATTGTTCTTGAATTTGTACCTTGCATCAACCTCAGTAGGTTACCTGAGCATGCAGCTATCTCACACTGATAATTTAAACTGAGAGATTCATGCCCCATTCTATTGCTCAGTTGAGCAACCCACATAATAATTTTCTGATGCTTTTTTTTGCACCATCTTTACTTCCCCACATTTGGATGGTCCTTGTACTTTGTCAATTATTTATTTAACCTATTAATTTATACTTGTGTAATTTTAAATAATTTTGATGACGTTGCTGTACATGCCTCTAATTTCTTGATCATTTTTAGCCCTTAATAAAGATGGAAATGTGGGATCATAATAACAGATTTAATTATAATTTATGGTATGCTGATTATTCTTGAGTGGACCTGGCAAATACTTTTCTAATGACGTCTTTTGGTAGCTTAACCTGCAAGTTTCAAGCTTGCTCCTGCATGTGTTCTTAACTTACTCATATGTTATTGCCTTCAACTTACAGAATGTTGTGCACGGAGATATCAAACCTGATAACTTGCTAGTTACCGGTTCTGGCACAGTAAAGATTGGTGATTTCAGTGTGAGCCAGATTTTTGAGGTAAGATATTTTTCTTGATGGACCTTCCATTGTTTTTAGATTTGTGTAAATGCATTTGTGCATTAGCTGGAGCATGGAGTAAAATTCCCCTGGATGATTGCATGCTTAGCCAATGTTTTGAAAGTCTTGCCAGAACTAAATATTTGCTGCGAAGTAGGAAGCATTAGTATGAAGTAGTAAATTATCTCTTTGAACAATCAAATGAAATGAGTAAGTCTTTATATAAGGTGCATTCTCATGAACGAATTGGTGAATCAAAAGAAACTGTAAATGTCGACCACAAACTTCTGCAAACGTTTCGCTCTTGAACTGTGTCGACTGTAATCATATTTGTCCCAATCTGCCTTGAGTTGCACGAAAAGTTCTTGGCCTTTTGAATCAGTCAGGACATAGGCTGAGGACAATTTACTTGAGCAATGCTTTTGTATAATATCTTTCACACTTCAGTCTCAGTTTGCTCATGTGTGTCACTTCTGTTGTGATTTCCTGTTATCATTTGTTGAAGTAGTCGATGCTTGTCTTTCCTCTCAAGCTGAAATATAGAAATTTCCTCCGCATGTCTATTTGCCTCCCCTCATTTTATTTATACTATTTAATGACTGAATCTAGTTAAAACACCATTTGAGGAAAATAATGTTGGTCATTTTCATCAAGATTTGCTAATAAAGTGGATATATTCACAGTCTAGACCGGATGTCAATAGTTTATTACCGGAAAATGCATATGTGGATTAGTGTTCAAGATACAACTTGCAATTTGTATAATTTAGAGTAAGAGCCTTGTAAATTGCATATTCAGTGAGTCTTTTTTTCACTGCCACACTGTTGTATATTTGCTCACAGGAGTTAGCACTAATAGTTCATCACTTTTGCTTGTAGGATGATAATGATGAGCTTCGTCGTTCTCCTGGAACTCCTGTGTTTACAGCACCTGAGTGCTGTTTAGGTCGGTGTTTCCTCGTATCATGATAGCACATGGTCTTACCATCTGGAATATAAAAACTTAACCATGACAATCCGTTTTCTATGTAGGTGTAACCTATCATGGCAAAGCTGCGGACACTTGGGCTCTTGGAGTAACTTTATATTGTTTTGTTTTGGGAAGTACCCATTTCTGGAGAGACCCTCCAGGATACCTATGACAAGGTGGATGATGCTTTTTCCTGAAAACAGTATTTCCATCTTTATGTGCCTATACATCAGCCTATGGATCTGTTACCGGTTTCAATTGTGTTTTCTAATTATACATTTTCCTTCCGACAGATAGTAAATAACCCTTTGTTGCTACCTGATGAGATGAACCCTCTCTTGAAGGACCTACTCGAGGGACTTCTTTGCAAAGGTCAGTCTTTGGCTCAGTTTCATTGATTCATCATTTTTCAGAGTGTCTTCTGTTCGCCCCACCTCTAATGTTTGTAATGTGCAGATCCAAGACAAAGAATGACTCTGGAAAGTGTTGCGCGGCATGCTTGGGTCGTTGGAGAAGAAGGGCCAATCCCTCAGTATTTGTGTTGGTGCAAGCGGCAGAGAGGAGTGTCTGAAGGGAGTGGAACAGATATCCTCACTCAACAATAATAAAATATCAGTATTGTGCTGGTCAGGTCTTGTTTTTGTATAGCTGTTAGGCTCTAGGACGTCCTCTCTTCGATTCTAATGATTACATCGAAAAACTGAGATGGTTATACAAGAGTACGTGTAAAATGCATTTGAGGATAAACTGGCGGGAACTTATAAGACTCGGGATTTAGATTGCAGAGAAGTAGGAGCGCCTATGCTTGATAGAACATATATGGGATGCTTTTGTTAAAAATTTCAAATGCTTTTTCCTTTGTAACGGATTTCTCGATGATGTTAAAGAGTGTTTTTTTTATTTACTACAGACCACTTGCGTTTTGATCTCTGCAACTAGCTTATTATCAAATTATGTTGCGTTCATCTTACTTTTCTCTATACATCAAAGCCCAGAGCTCACAAGAGTTCAAGAAATAAGTATTTGCAGGTTGGATCAGGTTTAGTCAAAATTCAAGCTAATTACAGGGTGATTATATTATATTTATCATATAATTGATTTATACTCTTAGAAGCGTAGTAAATCATGTGTTATACATTTATAATATGTTTGGTTTGCTACTATCAAATTTAATATAGACTAGAATTTTCTCTATTTGCAGGTAGTGGACCCTACCGGGGAGAATCCGGTGTGAAGATCATTAGGAGCTTCTATTTTGTGTAAACCCCAATAGATGGTTGAACTTATAATTGAATTTTAAGCGACAGTTCTCTGGCATATGACTCCAATGGGCGAGTGAAAGAAATGGTGCAGACAAGTGACAGTAAATGATTGAGGCATGGTCCTATGATGGGTTTTGGTCGTATGCTTTTGTATGCGTTGTAGTTACGGTTGTTGGAGTTGAGTTATTTTAAGGTGGCACATCCATTTGTAGGAAGAACATGGTCCTGATGGATGGCGTGTTAGAAAGTTGCAAGCCTGTGAACCCAATTTAATGCTTCCAACTTGGGAGCATCTCATGCTTGTAAGACTTCACATGGAGCCACCGCTTAATTGCAGTTTGAGGATTTTATTTAGCACCTTATTACGTGGGTGGCAGCACAGAATTTTAGGAAATCACTACCATGTCAGTGCTGCAAAATTTTTATCCAAATTATACTTGATTCTATCGAGTCAATCACATAAAAATTTAATATATTATTATATGCTTAGTTATTTTTTGAACAATTATCAATTATACATGATTGTATTGCATTTGTTATGTGGTTGGTTTAGAATTGAATAATCATCAATTATTAATTATATTCAATATATTACAGTTGTGATGTGATTGATTTAGATTTGATCAAACTATGTTCGCCCATAATTTTTCTTGTTGTGGTTTATGATTTAATATATTTGTTATATAATCAATTCAGGGTCGGATTTGATTTGACCTGTAATTTTTCTTGTTGTGATTGTGATTAAAGACATTTATTACGTGATTAGTTTATTTTTGATGGAATTGATTTGACTTATAATTTCCCTTGTAGTTGTGATTTGTGTTTCATGGTGTGGAGTATGTATAGAATTACAGTTTTATAGTAGTTTTTCAAAAAAAAAAATTCATTAAATTTTTATTGTATGTTTTCTTTAATTTGAATCAATTTCTCAATCTTCTTCAATCATTCTTTTATTCTGATGTCCAATTTGACCGGACAGTTACATAGTTGATCATAACTAATTATAAAAGTAAGTACAAAAGAATTCATTTTATTATAATTGATTTTAAAAAAAAAAAGTGATAATTTATTTTTTTGCTTCATAATTTCTTAATCAAGTAAATTTCAAAACTAATCCAATTTCTAAAGTTAATATATGAATTAAAGAATTATGTAGTAGACATAATAGCTAATTAGGTATAAAATAGCTGAGGATGAAGTTAAAAGCTACAAATTATCATTTTTATGGGGGAAAAATGTGATTTTGACCAAACTTAATGAAGTATTCATTGAAAAGGAAGTTTAACAACACGAACACTTGCATTTGCATTTTTAACACAAATTTAAACTACTCGGATTATCACATCGTCAAATTCTTAATTAATTTGGTTCAACCTCAGCTGTCAACCTTAATACTTTACTTCTAAAAATATCGTAAACTATTGAAATATTACATACATTATATAATTTATTGAAATTATTATTGTTATACGATTTATTCTCCTCTATGATCCTTTCACATATCATTTTTATGAAATTGTATCATATATATTTTCTTTATATGGAGTTTAAAAGGTTAAAATCCTTTATAAGGATCAAATTTATGAAAATTGCAAATAGAACAAGGGTTTCGTCTTTTTGTTCAGATTGTGATCGATCGAACAACCTGGCGCAATACTCAATAATTTTGAATTCGTTTGAGTGCATGTCATTTAAAATGTGAATCCTTATCCTCTCACATACTGAATTTAATAAATACTGAAGGCTATGTAAAACATATATGCATTTATGTTTTCGAAATTTAACTAATTCAGCAAGCCTAATAATTTATATTACAAATCAATCCATCATTCAAATCAAGAATTTAAAAAAAAAAAAAAAAAAAACCACCTCAAATGATAGATCAGTTTTATCAGGTCATACTTATGTCGACCCGAATTATATTTATTGATAAATATTTTGATAATGTGAAAATTGGAATTTTTGTGTGTGTGGAAAATTTGGAAGAAGTAAATTTGGAGATGAGCTAAAAAGAAAGGCACGCGTCAAGAAAAGTGAAAACCGAAAAAGTTGACTGGTAAAATCAGAAATAGTTATAATTGAGGTGCCAAATTTGCAAATAAGACGCCCTTTTTAGTTTTAGAAACTTCACATCACTCTTGTTTCTCTCTCTACTCTGGCACTTCTCTCTCTACCCCCACGGTCCCCGGCGGCGATGCTTGCCGGCGCTGAATCTACTTATCCACGTGATATCCGAATAAACCCCTAGTCTTTTCTTGGCCAACGGAAGAGTTTCCCGGCGACTCTGACGTCTATCCGGCCGGAATGACGCCTGTTTATCGGGAAACATCAGATTAGCCCCCCTGAAGCGCGGTTTGGATCCAAATCGATGGCTCTCTTTTTAGAATAATTTGTGTGCTTCCATCTGTAAAAGTTAATTGATTGCATGTTCTGGTTGTTTTTCTTTATTTCTTCACGAAAACAGAATTATAAGCTGGATATACAGATTAATTCTGCTAGTTTATCTGGAAATTTGAATCTTTTATTGGAATTGATTCTTTTCCTGGCGTGGGTATAAATTGGGTGTAGTCGATGAATTGGAGGGGTTTAAATAAAGGTTGTTCTGATTCTGTGGGGAGAAGATATTTTGTATGGAAAAGTGTTTTTTGAGTTGATAACTTGATGGGTATGATTGACAGATGAGGGAACCTGTTGTCTAGAGATGGAAAAAATTACTCTTTATTGGGAAGTGATTGGGGGAACTGGAGCTTAAGTTCAAACAATACATAGTAAGACTATCAGAACTTTTTCTATAAGCGGGTTTTGAAGTTTTGGATTCGATTTATTTTTTAAGCTGTTTGGGGTTGCAGGGTATGAGAAGGGACAAAATGAATTCTGAAGCCCAGAAGTCAAAGAAGTTCATGTTTTCTTCTTTTAATTGTAGTACCATGAATCTTTCTCGGTCATTTGGAGACGAAACTGATATTGGATCGAAAGGGGAAGATGATGATGGTCGTCTTTTCGGGTCAAGTGATTCTTTTCTCCCTGGTTTGCATGATGATGTTGCATTGACGTGTCTTGCTCGGGCTAGTAGGTCGGATTATGCTTCTTTGTCGTGCTTAAATGTGAGATTCAATATGCTTATTAAAAGTGGGTATTTGTATGAGTTGAGAAGGCAGTTGCGGATTGTGGAACATTGGGTGTATATGGTTTGTGATCCGAGGGGATGGGAGGCATTCGATCCCTTCAGGATAAATGGATGAGATTGCCAAAGATTCCTTGTGATGAATGTTTCAATTACGCAGATAAGAGTCACTAGCGGTGGGGAGTGAGTTGCTAGTTTTTGGACGTGAGTTGTTAGATTTCGCCATTTGGAAGTTTAGCTTGACTTTTCGTGATTGGATCAAGTGTGAAGGGATGAATCGTCCTCGATGTCTTTTCGCTTCTGCAAGTCTTGGCCCAATTGCTATTGTTGCAGGGGGAAGCGACAAGAATGGGAACGTTTTGAAGTCCGCGGAGCTATATGACTCTTTAACTGGTAAATGGGAAATGCTGCCAAGCATGCATTCACCTCGTAGATTGTGTTCTGGTTTTTTCATGGATGAAAAATTCTACGTGATAGGTGGGATGACTAGCCCCACTGATTCATTGACTTGTGCGGAGGAGTTTGATCTTAAGACAAGAAAGTGGAGGAAAATTGAGGGTATGTATCCTAATGTCAACCGAGCTGCACAAGCACCTCCTCTTGTTGCAGTTGTTGATAACCAACTTTATGCTGTTGAATATCTAACAAACATGGTGAAGAAGTATAACAAGGAAAGGAACACGTGGGATGAATTGGGGCGACTTCCAGTTAGGGCTGATTCCTCAAATGGTTGGGGTCTTGCTTTCAAGTCTTGTGGAGATGCTCTTCTTGTTGTGGGTGGGCAACGGGGCCCTGAAGGTGAAGCTATCGTCTTAAATTCTTGGCACCCCAAATCAGGGGTCAAGAATGGCACTTTGGACTGGCAGGTCCTCGGAGTGAAGGAGCATGCTGGTGTCTTTGTCTACAATTGTGCTGTTATGGGTTGCTGAGAAGTTCTCCATGGAGAAAAAACAGGTTTCTGCACCCTGTTTTCTTCGTTTTAGGTTGTTTCTGATCCTTTTATTGACCAAATTTGTTATTGTTTGAATTATCCTCTTTCAATTGTTGCATAAAGTTTCTCTTTGGGTTTTATAAGATTCTTTATCTTTATTCGCTTTCCGAACTTTTTTAGGCTTGTGCATTTTCTTAGATTGTTGTGTTTGTGGTTCCCAATTGACTGCATGATATGAAAACATATCAGGCCTTGTATGTATTCCTGTTCTGATGCTTTGTAAAGGAAAAAGAAAGAGATAGGCTTTTCTTTCATACCGTTCAATCTCCTTTAGCAACTAGGGTACTATTTATATCCGGTTCATAATTGTGTTCAGACTGAAAGCTGGGAGAAATCTCAAACACAAGTATTTGTTGAAATAATGGTAATGTGTGTTTTCTGTTATCTGCTGAACAGCAGTGCAGTCCCTAGTCTTGTATTCAGCTTCTTGTAGACAAGTCTTAGTTGTAAATTCCACACAAGTGGATATAAGATGAACTACTAATTTGTCATAGAGGATCCAAAGTAGAGAAACCATGGAGGAGGCCTATAATTGTGGTTAAACAATTTGTAGTAACCGTCTTCCTTGTGATAATCATCGTGCTTATTTGGTCGTTGCATGATTACTATATGCAGAAGAGTGCAACTGCAGGGTAAGCCTTGCCGCCTCTGTTGAGTATGCTTGCCCTCCCCTCCCTCTACCTTCCCCAGGCAGCCAAGATTTACAACCAAATGGTTTCTTTAGACCTGAATTAGTATACTCTGTTCTTGACTACTTCCCTCTTTAGTGTTATATTTCAGATTCTGTTTTTGTTCTTCAAAAACATTATACTCTTGGATTTTAATAGCACAGCCTTCTTTTCCTTGTTGCTTAGCACAATGAGTTCATTGTTCTCATTAGATAATTGGAGGGTCCCTCTTCTAAATTGTAGAAATTGACTTATACTGTACATTCATGAAATCCACACAAGATTGGCCCTGTGGTGGGGCTGGGGGTGGGGTGGGGTGGCGTTAATCATGTGTATAGTCTGTGTATTGCTAAATTCATGTTATGCACGGACTCCATAGATGCATGAATGGTTGACACATAATTCTTGTTAATTGAAAATAGGATATGAGCAGCCTTTGAACACCCTGAGCACTTAGCTCTGCGCATCAATAGGCATGCTCGTGCGCACACACATACATGTGTGTGTATGTATATATTACGGTCATTAGATTCAAGTTTCAAAGTCACGAATGTTGCACGCTTACCAATCCAGTCACACCCAAAATCAAACACTGAGCCATAAGAAGAGTTTGGAGTGATGGGCAGAATAGGTTGCATTCGCTTTTCTTTAATTTGGGAGCTGAAGTTTTCCTCTAAGTCATGTATGGGTTGTTTCTGTAATTTCAAGTTAAATTGCGTGTTGGTCAATGAACTGTTTTAAGATGAGGAAGAAAATGGGGCATTTGTTTACGTGTTGAATCAATGCTCAATGCTTGAATTGAATGATTACATTTACAGACAGCCAGCCATATCCTTCCTATAAGTGGAGTCCTCACATATTAGTCCTATCCAACAACCATTTCCACATCCAAATCTATTACGTCTTTCTTTCATTCAATAAAGTTGCCTCAATCGCTTTACGCTTTAATTCTCAGCACACCCTCTGCTCTAATCGACCAAATTTGAGCAGAAGCTCAATTTTTATAAACACCAATAAAAAGATTTCAGCATTTACATATCTAATCTTCTCTTTTATTTAAACCCTTTATATATATGGGATGGTTTTTAAGTGTGAAACCAAATACCCCAAGGACACATTACATGGCTAAATAATCTTCTATCATATTCTGATGTTATACTTGTAGGTGTATTGTATGTAGATCTTACTCTTAAATTATAATCTGATTTAATTATATATATTTTTGAAAATTTGAAAAAGAATGTGTCAATCATGAAAATTATTGTTATATGAAAGTGTGATAGAAGATTCACAACCAATTTATATCGCGCTTCACAATATCATGCATACATCCAGACTAATTATAGAAGTTTTTAAGTCCAAACTGTTGAGTTGCGAAGACTAAAAACTTTAGTTTTAGTTTTCATAAAACGCTGGTTAGTGAGTACAATTTAAGCCCAAATGTAACGACTTTGTATATCAAAACACATGCATGATTGATACCATAACATACCTTTCCTCCGCAACACCAGCAGAGGAAATTACAATCCATACAACATTGTCATAATACTAAATTCAACATAGTTCAGAGAGGAGAATGGTAAGATCAAATCCTCAATCCACCACCTCAAACTCATTTTATTCTCCAACATAACACGAAGCAAACACTGAAACGAGCAACTTCACTAGATCCAACACTCATTCACCCGACCACTGGTGGACGTAAACGCCGCTCCTCCGCAGACTTGTGAAAAGGTTCGTGCAATCTCTGCACATGCTCGTTGCGCAGTCTGCAGCATCCGAACAACGGAGGAAGAGCTCGTCCACATGACAGATTGCTCCAGTTTCGAATAGCTGGACGAGAATGTTCAACTCCGCCGACTTTGCGTTCATCATAAGGACAGTAAAGTCTCCGTCTGATACGGTTTCCTTGAACCAGTGAATGAAGTCAAATCCATCTTCATCCATCGGCGCACTCAAGAATTCATCGGAGGTAACGTCAGGGGTAAAGGTATCTCCGGATAGGGCTGGATGGTAGACAAAGTTGATTCCAGGATCCGTCACGTAAGATGAGAGGACCGAGGTTTTATGATCTATAATGAACACATCGAATGCTGCATGGTGGTTGGCACAATAAGGCTTTGACAATTTTGCAACACTAGTCTTTGCATACTCCCCTGCACCAACGTTGATATAAACCAATTTGTTTCTCGAGGAAATGTTCATGAAGTTGGGGAGGTAAGAGAGTTCCAGCTCGGACCGGCTCAATGCCATCTTATCCATGAGAGGTTCGATATACTTCATGAACGGCTTGTTATTCGCAATAGAAGGGCAACTAGCTGGAAGTTGGAAATGCTCAAACGAAGCGAAACTTTCGAGTCTCTTCTTGAATATCACAAGCATGAGAGGTCCAACACCACATACATGAAGAACATCAGAGCTCTTCAAAAACGACACAATGGGGGCAGCTGATCTAACCAAACCACCAGAGTAAACCTGCCGGGCTCCAACAAGCATAGCACCTGTCCCACCAGGACGCAGAACACGCTCAATCTCCAGCACAAGGAAGGCTGGAACCGAGACCCTATCAACATCTTCCGAGAACACAAAATCGAAATGGTTATCCTCAAAGTTGAGCTCATACACAAATCTCCTCTTGAGAAGGGAGAAAAAGGGGTGCCTGTCGACACCAAAGGCATTGAAAAACCCCAAATGGCGCAATGCCAATACGGCAGAGGCAGATCTCTCCCCAACACACAATGCTCGTGCATTTGATTGCAACAAGTTCTTCTCCATCATCTCCTTGAGAACAATCTTAGTCAAGTTCTCACTTACATTGCAAGGCACCGGAGAAGCCCCAAAAAGGGGTAGTGCAAAAGTTGAGGCAGAATTCAAGAAACCAGTGAGATTCAACTCCAGGTTCGAGTCCAAATTAAGAGGACATTTATCAACATTCATCGCTATCGACTCGATCACCCGAACCTCACGGGCCATTTGCATCAAAGAAACCACAATTACAGCAAGTACAAGCACAAAAGCTCTCAGCACCACACGCCTAATCAAGGGCCCTCGAAGCAGATGCCATTTCAAGAACTTAAAGTCCATTCTTTTTCCCTTCCAAACTTAAACAAATCCTCTCTTTTCAGCTCAAATTTCAGCTTAGTTTCAAGCAGTTCAAAGTAACAGATCTATAACGGAGCAGCAATTTTAGCTCAACAGCTAATGATTAGATTGTCAATAGATTCAAGAGAAAAGCCAAAGAAACTAACTAAAACACACAGTTTAGCGAGTGCAAAACCTGGAGGAGGTGTGATTTCCACCCACCAGTAATCCCATTGACGTTTGCAGTCCAAGCCAAACCCTCCTCGGAACCCTCCTCCCCATCGGCTCAAACCACTCTCCACCCATCTTGAATTCTCTCAGCTCATCATAAAAGATTTGAGTTTGAGCCCAGAATCACATGATTTCAAGAAAAGCTAAACTTATTCTGAACTGGGCTGGAGAACAATGCAAGAGATGAAAGGTTTTTGGATCTGAAATCAATGGGGTGAAGTTGGAAGTTGAAGTAATAGAGATCGAGGGAGAGTGTGTGTAAATGCTAAGGTTGATATAGAGTCTTGAATCTTGATTTGTACGAAGGTTCCTAAGGGTGTCGGCTACTGGCTTGTGAATGCGTGTACAGAGATGATTGGATGGAGAGAAGAAAGATGAGGCTTTTTTTTTTTTTTCTTTTTAGTAGAAACTAGAAAGATGAGGTTGACAGACAACCTAAGCATCCCAAAACATTGCATGTTTAAAGCTCATCAATTATTTTGTAATCTTATTTGCGATCGTTTTCTTGGGAATCTTTGGATCAATTTTTTATATGTTAAGAGATAAATTATTTAATTTGGCACCTTTTTGAAGTTGGGACTTAGCCCTTTTACTTTATAAAATAACATAACACATCATACGAAGATGAATATGAGTTTTTTTATTTAATAAAAATTCGATGTTATGAAAGAATATATAACTAGAACGGGTTGTAGTAGATAAAAAGATTGACGAAAAATTAATAACTTACTTTGCGATTTTTAAATTATTATTTTATTGGTTAGTATGCAGAGTTAAGGTATGAGAAATTATATTTACAGAAAAAAAATAATGAATAAAAGATCATAAACTGTTCAAGTTTTATAATATAGAAAGAGGTAATTGATTAATAATTCAAAATATAAGAATAATAAATAATTAACAGTAAAAAGAGTGTTTAAATTTTAAAAAAAATGAGCTATGCTACAAATTAATTTTTTTTTATAAAGATGGATAATTATACGTTTATCTATATTTAAATAAAATTTTAAAAAAGTTATCAATTAATTATTTAAAGAAAATGGTAAAGAAAGATAATAATATTGAGAAAAATAAAATTGCTTGTGAAAAGGAACCAACTATTTCGGCCATCTAATTATGTTGAAAGCTGTATTGTACATTATTTTGATTTGACACTTCATATAATGCGATTGATGTTTTGTGAAATATTATTTGTTTTTATTCAAATTTATAAATTTGTATTTTGAAGTGTGTTGTTTCGTTAGAAACATAAGATTTTAGAGCTTATAAGTAATGTATGATGTGATCGATGTTTTTACTGTAAGTTTGTTTAGTTTGAAATTTTACGAATTTATTCTTAAGAGATGCATTCCTGCTAAAAAAATGCTTCGATCTTATGGACTACAATATAAATGATTAATTATTAACAAATAATTATTACATTATAAAGAAACAAAAAAAAGTTACATTTTTCATGCAATTTAAATTCATAATTTGACGAGACATCATACCAACCTATATTAATTTGACAAATAAAATATGTGAACTAACTTAAGACGAAAATAGCTATCGTGGAAAGATGCACGACAAGTGTCATTGCCAAAATGAATTTTGTGAATATGACTTGTCATGGGTTCAAATTTTAGCGATACAGTGTAGTGATTTATTTTAATATTATGTATTATTATTGCTACTTAGTGTTTTATTGTGTAAAATATTATTTGTTCTAATTTCACATGAGTCCCACGAGTTCGTCTTGATGAGGCATCTTGTTAGAGAGAGGAGATATTAGGGATTATAAGTCACTCAAACTTATCGTTTGCATTCAATATAGAACGTTTATTTATATTTATTACAATACCAATTATTAATTAATTATAAATAATCGAACACATGATTGAGAAATAACATTAACCTTGTAACAAAAAACTTTATCAATGGATGATGATTTGAGAGGAAAATGACAAGGAGAAATGACACATCAATAAAGACGTTCTGTACGGGTAATATTAGCACCGCATGTAATTGCAATGAAACAATTAACACTCAACCCCGTTGATTGTGATTTGGGTGGTTGAAACAGAATCTTATAGGTAGGTTGTATCTGGGTCAGGTGGATATGGGGGGGGGGGGGGGGAAGAAATTTCAATTTTAATCGCATCTGAATTAATTAGTTTATTATATAATAATTGTGTAATATTTATTATGTGATTTATATATAATTTCAAATAAGAGCGATAAATTTTTTATTAATTAAAATAAATTAAGTACTTGTATTCGATTTATAGATAAACTCCTGCAATACAACAAACAACATTTCACGTACCTGACGGGATTCGAACTTATGACCTTTAGGATCATGGGACCTCAATTTCGCCAACTGAGCTAGGCGTCATTGGCAAGTTGTCAAGTTATTGGTTGTTACTAATTTTGTCGGGTCCAATTAAATATTTTGCCACTAATTTAAAAATAAAATCAAACCAAACACAGACTGGATTTTAATTAAAGGGATAATTACACTCTCCTCCCCTGAAATTTGATATAATTACACGTACACCCCTTGTGGTTTAAAAATTATATCTAGCATCCTTGATGTTTACTTTCGTCTAAAAAATTAGTCCATTCCATAGTTAAAATTAACTAAATTTGTTGATATTAAGAGAAAAATTAAGTGAAAATTGATATATATCATCGGTTGACTTATTATTGACTTATTGTAGGTGAAACAAAACTTTTCGAACTACACCATCCTTATAACGGTGTATAAATACCTCCTCATATGCTTAACGCATGTGGACATATGATGGTAATTTGATCAAAAAAAATTTTTTTTACCTGCAACAAGTGAGTAATAAGTAATTCGAGGATAAAATATATATTTTGTTTCAATTTTTTGTTAATATATGTAAATTCAGTGAATTTTGACTAACGGATAAATTAATTTATTAGATGGAAGCAAACATTAAGGGTGTTAGATGTAATTGCCCAAACTACAGGAGGTTTACGTATAATTACACAAACCTTAAAGGGAGAAGAGTGTAATTATCCCTACTTATTATGCAATAAAAACAACATTCCAAATAGAGAGTGGACTTCAAATCCATAATCTTTAAAATTATTATTATTCTTATTATTTTTTTAGAAAAAAAAAAAAAAAAAAACAGAAAAGAAAGTTAAAGAAGTCACCCAACAGAGGCCCAGAGTAGAGTAGTGAGGGGCAGCCCACGTCCCACAGAAGTTAGCAGTTAGGTCCAAACTCCAAATAAACTGCATCCATCATACGGTTTGAAGACTCCAATGCCGGAATCCCCGCCAACAAAAACCCTAAACCCTCCAATGGATCACCAGGATTCCTCCTCCGACCCACTCGTCCCTTCGGAAGACCCTTCTCCTTCTTCCCATGTCGACACCAACCTAGCCGAGAAACGGAAGCGAGAGCCAGAGCCAGAGCCAGAACTGGACCCGGAAACCTCGTCCCACCCGGCACCGCCGCCGCAGCACCCTCTGTGGAAGACGAGCCTCTGCTCGTACTTCCGGAGGACTGGGGATTCATGCAGCCACGGGGAGTCGTGCCGGTACGCCCACGGCGAGGCGGAGCTCCGGCCACGACCGGACAACACTTGGGACCCCACTTCAGAGCGGGCCAAGAAGATGGCCAGGACCGAGGAGAAGGAAAAGGAAGAGGCGGCGGAGGATGGTGGTGTAATGATGACGGATGCATTGGACGTGGAGGGAGAGGAGTCTTCTTCTCGTTTGTCTAAATGCTTCGTGAACTTACCCATGAAGTGGAGTTCGGATAATTTGAGGAACTTCCTCAGCGAACAGGCGAGTACATTTTGGCGTAAATTGACTCATTCGGTTTAACTACTGGTTCTTTATAATGTTACGTAAGCTGATTTAGATGGGTACCGCAGTATTACATTTCAACTGCTCAATGGCATATTCGATGTATGCATACACATTGTTGTTTGTTGAGTGACTTTTCGAGTTTTCTCATAATTTGTTTATTGTTATATGCTTGAGTTGATTGGTGGCGCTGTGTTGTATGTCTTGTGATCTGACAAAGAATGTTTTAGTACAGGGATTACTCTTTAAATCAGCTAAGAAAAAGAAAGGCATGACCGTCGGATTTGTTAGTTTTGAAAATGTGGAACAAGTCAGATTGCTGTGAAGGTACACTTGAAGATTTACTTGGGAACTTTTAAGAAGTGTGAAATTTGCTTCTTATCTACTAAATGTTACAGGAGCTGGATGGGAAATCTGTTGGCAATAACAGAACTTTAAAGGTTGCAGATGTTATTCCAAGGCCATTTGAGAAGAATAATAAACCCATTCAGAAAAGTGAAAATCCATCTCTAGATGGTGATCATACGAATATGACTGATGCTACCAACAATGATGAGGCTGATGGCGATGGTAGTTTAGTTCCCAGTGGTTCAGTTGTAAAGGGTAGAAGTGTCCGTGATGTAGTGACTCCTCTTGCTCACATGACCTATTCCGATCAGCTAGATCACAAGAAAAACTCTCTGGCGCAAACTCTCAAAAGATTAGTTAGTCAAATGATACTCAGTATATTTTGTGTTACAAGAAAGACTTCTTATCTAGTTTCATTGGTTTATAACTTCAGAACCATTATACGTTTTGCAGTATACTAATTGACATTCTGGAATATTTTTGTTTTGTAGACTCGCAATGCACGCAAGGCTTGTCCAAATGGTGTTTCACTTCCAGAATGGATTCTCAATTCTAGAGAAATAGGTTATGTTCTTACCTGCCTAAGAAGTTGAAAATGATATGCAGAAAAATTTGCAGTTTGCCTATAGCATTGGATATCCGTAGAAGTAATAGGATTATGTCATAAAGCTCGATTCATATTATTTTTTGGTTTCATCTTTCAGAGCCTTTCTCCCCACAGATTTCGTCAGGATGATCAGAGTAGGGTACTTAAGTAGTTCTTTTGACCTATTTTCAGTGTTGACATTCAGGTGGTCTTCCATGCAAGTTGGAGGGTATAATTGAATCACCTCTTGTTAATGGATACCGTAACAAGTGAATTCTCTGTTGGATGTTCCTTGCAAGGCAAACATACAGTTGGTTTTCTACTTGGGAATTTCAGGTGATCTGCAATTAGTAAGCTATTATAATTATGTTATCTGCTTTTCTTTTTGCACTTAATTTTTTTGACAATTTGTGCAGGGAGGGTGTTACTGCTGTGCAGGAACCTGTAGACTGCCCAAATGTGTCAAGAATTGCTTGCAGATATGCCACTGTCTTTCAAGAATTTCTGCTGCATTCTCTCTTGCCTGTATGGAACAGATTGAACAATAGTGGATTCTGGCGTCAACTTACGGTATGTTTCATACACAAATACTGCAAAAATTGAGTGTAAGTAGTTCATTTTGTTATTTGGTCCATGAATTGCTGAATATTGTGATTGCACTATTCAAATGCTATTAGATAGAAAGAACTGGCACTTCTTTCAGTGACTGTTTTTTTCAATGTTTTTATCTAGGTTCGTGAAGGAAGGAGACCTTGCACAATGACTGAGGTTGAAAAACCAGAGGCTAGTATTGCAGAGGTCATGCTTATAGTTCAGGTTCATGACCTATTCCTGCTCTTTGAATTTCACGCTTCCAAGAGCTACCATCCTTTTAGCAACTGCATTTTATAGAAGTTATTTATTGATTGTATAAGTAGACCAAACTTAATTCAGTCTAGTTTCAGTCGCTTATGTCCAAAATATGGAGTTTGGTGCAAATCTTTAAACATGGAAAGCTTAACTGGTTGGTCAGCTAATCTGTTGTTTCTTTACATATCTATTTGTATCATGCAGGTGTGCACAAAGGGTTTTGATGATGGACAGATAAAAGATGAAATTGAATGTTTAGCTCGAGAATTCTCTGTGGGATCAACTGTGGAATCTCCTCCTTTGCCTCTAACAGCACTTGTAATTCAGGTAAGAGTCAGAAGGCCAATGTTATAACGTTACTTGTATAATAATTTACTTTGCATTTCTTTATTGCATTTCTTGCGATTTGTTGCTTGGTTTAAGAATTTTCCAAGGATTCTAATATGTTGTATTAAGTTATAGAGACAACCATACAAATCATGCGCTTGATTCAATATGTGTTTATGCACTCAACAAATTTGAGTAGCTGGACATCTAATTCATTTTCTTACCTGGTTACATACTCTGAATATTATATTTTGTGGCACATTTTTGCTCTGCTGATGTTTGGCTCAATACAACCATAGCTCAAAACAATTAACCAATATTTCATTTGCACGATGTAGAGAATACAAAAAAACTAAAAGAATTCCTGTATCTAACTTAGATACTTTGTTTTTTCTCTTAGAGAAACTGAGAAAGTATGATTCTACTTAGTTTTATTCATAGTTATATTCAGTAACTATGAGACTTAAACAACATGGAGATTAATGTGGAATCATAGCTACCCACCTCTAATCATGGTATTTGGGTCACACTATTTCTGAAGGATGCAAATGTTGGCAAAGCTCTGTGGGAGTTTGACATTCCAATGTATTTTTCTTCCCTTTGATCTCTTTTGGAGAGAGACCACTGCCTTTATTCTAACTGTGATGGGGAAGTTAGTCCTTTATTCTTAAAATGTGTTGTTCCAGGGCTCTTAGATGTTTACTTACAGAATTTGGGATAACGCCTGTTAGTTTTCTCCATCTTTGCCTCTAATTTTTCGGGTTCTAATATGGTAGTCGTGCCAGTTTATGGCTTATTTATTGGGCTTAACTTTATTGAGAACAGTTGGGAATCCCAGGTCTAAGATAATTGGACAGTAAGCAGTTCTCCACTTCAGTCCTCATTTACTGGAATGGAACTGGTGCTTACCTTTTAAACTTGAGGACCTTCCGCATGGAAAAGAGGATCTCTCTATCAGATCGGTATTGATTTTGGTGTCGGACTTGCTTGTTTGACATACACCTTTTCTTGTTAATTTCACAGAATTGCCTTCACAAATTTGTTTCGTACTAACTGCTGGAAGCTTTGTCTTTTTAATCCAAAGAGAGTGCATTTATGTTTTGACATAACATGAAAATGTAGATAACTCTGTATTGAATCATATAGTTAAATTGTCATATTTTGATTCTGATGCATATTTGAACAAAGAATTTACAAAAACTTTGATGTGAAGATCGGCAGAATAGATTGCTTCTCCCCGATTATCTAGTCTTTAGGCTGAAAATTGTTCATAATATGTGGAGTTCTTTGATTATATTCATCTTTAATTCAATGCAAGTATTTTTTCATATTCCTCTATGGCATCTTCCAGGATCATACGGGAATATCAAATGCTGCGCCACCTGATGCACCGTTGCGTTATGTTTTCATCAATAAAGGAGCTGATTGTGGATTGGAGTTGGCTAATGATGTTGCGGAACCTAGAATTCATGATTACATAAGCAATCTCCGTTTCTCTATATCTCCATCAGCCTTCTTTCAGGTGAAATCACCTGAATTTTTCAATCTTTAAGTCTTCTTTCCATACAATTGCTTTACACTCCACCCTCTTTGAGAAAGGGAAGGAAAGAAATGAGGAGCAAAAAGGTCTATCTTGAAATAAATCAACTTAGTTTGTTCCCAAAATCTGGCAGGTTAACACACTTGCTGCTGAAAAGTTGTATTCACTTGCTGGGGACTGGGCTGGCTTGGGTCCTGACACTTTACTCTTTGATGTTTGCTGTGGAACTGGGACAATTGGCCTAACTTTAGCGCATCGTGTTGGTATGGTAATGCTTAATAATCCATTTTAAGCATATTGTAATCCTTCTTCCTTCTGTATAGACTGGTACGGACGAAAATTGGATCATTAATGAGATAGAATGGCCAGCAAATTATAATTGGAAGGAATATATTGTGTAGCTGATAAGATCATCAGATGGAATCTTTTATTCCCCTCACCCACTCCACCCCCACTTTAATATGAATAAATGATCTTGAATTCCAATTTCTTTAGGTTGTTGGCATTGAAATGAATGCTTCAGCAGTTTCAGATGCGCAAAGAAATGCAGAAAATTAATGGCATCAAAAACTGCAGATTCGTCTGTGGAAAGGTAAGCTTAACACTCTATCAAGCCAGTTCAAGGAAAAAAATGAATAAGTATCAGGGTCCTTGTCTATATTGTCTTTCCTTTTCTTTTGCCAGGAATACATTTTTGATCATATTGTTTTGTAATTGGTGTTGTACCAACTCCATTTTCTGTTTCAATTTGTCTTGATGAATTATTAGGCTGAGGATGTTATTGGGTCATTGATGAAAGAATACCTATCTTTACCTCACAAACAAGATGAAACCAGTGAAATGTCAGAAAGTAAAGAGTCCGAAGTGGTTTCCGCTGACGAAAATATCAGCTCTGCTGACTCTGTGACCAGAATTGAAGACAACTTAAGAGTCGAACATGAGAATGGCAGTAGTGCGGGTAAATGTTCAAAAGATGAAGCCCAGTTGGAGAAGCATTGCACCTTGGAAAGTAGTACCCCAGTTCAGCATTTTAAAAATGTTGTTGCTATAGTAGATCCTCCACGTGTTGGACTTCATCCCACTGTAAGTGCTGTCGAAGCATTCCTATGCACTGATGCTTTAGTTTCTGGTTTACCATTTCCTTCTGAAGCCTCAGTTCTCCAGTTGGTCATAGAGTTTAGTATGAAATAATTGAGTGGGAATTCATTTGGGCATGTGCATCTCTAGGCCATTAACCGATTCTTGAATGCTTTTTGTCCACCTCATGGTCCTATACTTTCTTATGAACCTCATAGCCTTGTGCTTGTCCCATCGGAATGAACCTATTCCTATGGATACTATGTAACAATATCGAGTGTGGGGATGTTTCGCTGATTCATCTGACTGCAAATTCCTGCTGCCGACATTATCTGGAGCACATTTTTCTCCCTAGATATGTTGTGGGTCGGACTACATTTTTGTAAAATATGTGCTTCTTTGGCAACCAATTCATAATCTTATTTCCTTAAGTAACATCTGAGCCATGGTCTTTGGACCACATCTGATCATTTTATTGTTTCCTTCACTGGGTTCTAGCCAGTTTTCTTGACTAACAGTCACTATCAAAATATATATTTGCTGTAATGCAGGTAATCAAGGTTCTGCGGACACAATCTCGTCTAAGGAGGCTTGTGTAAGTTGTCCCTTGGTGATGTATTATCCATTTTCGGTGTTGGGGTTTGTTTGCTTTAAATTATGATTGACTCCTTTCTCCTTATTCAGCTACATTTCCTGTAATCCTGAAAGTCTGGTGGCAAATGCTATTGAGCTCTGCACACCATCGCTCGATAAAACTGAGAAAGGAACTAACAAGAACAACAGGGGTTGGAAAAACATGAGTTCTGCTGGTCTTGCTCGTCATAGAGCAAAGTCTATGCCCAACTCAGAGCCGTTTAAGCCTGTCAAAGCCATGGCTGTTGATCTTTTTCCCCATACACCACACTGTGAACTAGTGATGCTTCTGGAGAGGTAAATATGGCTGCTGATGAGTAGATAAACCAAGAATCCTTGCTATTTCCTGTTCCTGTGCGTGCATATTTAAGTGCAGTGGAGAATGGTTCAGACCCATTAGTCCCAGTTTTTTCGGCTGATTTATTCTTTGCATTAATTCAGCTTAATCCTTTCAGCTCAACTTATTTAAATAACTCCCAGGAAATTTGTTTTATACTCGTATTTATTTCCCTTTTTCTTTTTGGGTCTTATTGATGAATTAGTTAATGTTTTTGCACAGCCGACACATGGGCAAATTGTTATCCATATGCTCATTCCTCCTTTTTATAAGTAATTATTAGTAGATATCATGCATTCATAAAGTAATGATGCACCATGAGATAGGAATCAATAGTTACCAACACACACAGAGGGACACGGTTAATTGGAAGCTGAGTCAGAAAACAGAAAAACAGGAAATTGCAAAAGAGATTGTGGAGCATCTGCTGCATCTCTGAAGAAAAGCAAGAGCAAAAGGCTCCTCGTTTTTTAGTTTTCTTTCGTCTAGTTTGGGAGAGGAGCATGTCATTATCAGGCATTAATAAATAGCAAGCAACTTTATGGTTGGATGGATATAGATTAGGTAGAGGAGTCTGACAATCATGGGCCCTTCCCTCCCTCTCTACCTTTTAATTTCAGAGTTTGAGCACTGAATCCCAAGAGTCGTTTAACTAACTACAAAGGACTGATGAATGATTTGTTGCAAAATTATTGGGTGAAGATAATAAAGTTAGGAGAGAGGAGCAATTGTTAGCATTTCCTACTCCTAGTTAGGATACCTATCTTTTTTATATGAAGCCCACTTTGCTGTTCTTTTTCCTTGAAATGATGTGTGGATGATATGGTGATTGACTTTGATTTGATGCGTCAAAAGTTGATGACTATTACTAGTGCTGCTGCTTAAATTCTGACGTTGACATAAGTGGAAACCTTTTGTCTTGGGGTATGTTTGTAAACTACTTAACATAAGTATTTCTCTTTTCAGAGAAAAAAAAAAAAAAAAAAAGAAGTGTAAAGCGTATTACTGAAAATAAGAAAGAAAAATATGTATAAAATTAGAAATATTAAATTATTTTCTCAAATACTTGAGTAATTTTTGTTTTGGGCAACTTTACACTTTGGTATTGAAAAATTATATATATGAAATTGATCCAAGTGGTGATCAATCATTGCGATATGTAGTGGAAATGATAGTTTATTAAAAAGGATTGATGAAGAGACTAATATTCATGTGTAGGTGTTTGAGATGGTGATAAATTCGAGAAGTAGGTATAGACCACATCCATTTGAGGAATGCAAATTAGTTATGTCGTCTTGGAAGTAGATACTGCGGCACCCTTCATCTGCAATATCATAAATTCCATGAGATGATGGTTCTGGTTCTGGTTCTGGTTCTGGTTCTGAGGGCTGTTTTATATGTAAACGTAACTATTAAATATGCCTTAAATACGCTTTCTTGATATTTTGCGTGGTCCACAAATGCTTGGTATTCAAAATAAAATTGTTTTAGGTATATTCTCTCTTTCTATATATATATAGATGCAATTGTGGTGGAGATTCTCGAATTTATTCCACCCTACCTAAAACTTTTTATTAATGAAGTGAAGTGATGAATGAAGATATGTGTGTATATGCAATTATACTTTGAAAATTGCCTCAACACCTTTTTAACACCTCTACTTTACCAACAGATACAAACAACCCCCGAGAAGCCTTTCCTTGTTGCTCTAACCTCAACTCCATTAACCTCAGTAGACAGACTTACCCATTGGAAGGAATCAAAGTACCAAATTAGAAAAATAGCGGATGAAAAAGTGAGGAATTAATTAATTAAAGATATACAACTTTGAAGGTTAGTGAGTACCATAGAATTATCACCATCAACAGTAAACAAGTACACGTGCATTACTACACTCATCCTAAGTAATACACTTGTACTCTTATATATATATATATATATATTTTATTTAATTCAAATACTCGTACACCCAACACATGCACATACTCAAAATTCAAATACAAAATCTCTTATATAAAAATTTTGTGCACGAACTATTACTCTTATAATTTTATGTTGTTGATACATAAGCTGGCGTGAGCAAAATCCTCTACATAAACACAAACTGTTTTTTATTTTTATTTTTAAAATAAGCTACTATTTTATTTTCTGTGCTAAATCTTTTGTTATTGAAGTTTTGTGGACCTAGAAGTAAAAGCAAGGGTTGGGTGGGGAACTTGAGACACTTTTCCCAACTATTCTAATCATTGTATTTCTAAGAAGTTAATTTGGAAAGGGGGTTGAATCCAATTTTAGTGCCAAAAAGAAACCTACCCTAATAATTTAATATATAAACTGTATTGTGATAGAATCTGTTAAATATATTACATATCATTTTTTTAATAATAGTTTAAACTTTTAGATAATGTATTCAAATATTAGAAATTACCAAATTAAATAGTTTTTTGGAATTATAAATAAAAAAAAAAAAAAAGAATTTCACGTACTATGTGAAAGCAAAGATACAATGTTTGTATAAGAAGACGTATTTATATATAAGAAAACAGAAACATTGAAATGATAGGAGTAATTAAGTATTATGAATACGCATCATTTTTATGGCTATTTGCATTCTATTATGCCACATAAGACATCATTTCTTCTTTTTTTTTTTTTTTTTTCCTCTTCATTAAACTTAAATAAGTGCACAATTGTTTTATTTTTATCCAAAAAATTACATATTCTTTTACAATAAATGACTTAACATCATTTAAATTTATTTTTATACCTAATATTACATTTTTTTTATTGACTATTTTCATATTTCTTATCAACCATTCAATTTTATATAATAGAATTTAAATTTTCTAATTTTAAAAAATATATATTTCTCTCGTACTCTAACACGAATATTAAATTAATCAAAAATATATTTGAACTAAAAAAATATAGAGCGATAGAGTACGACGTAACAAGAGCAATATACTTATTATTTAATTTGATGAGATCTAATTTACTCAAAGCAAGAATTTCTGGAAGGAACTCAAGAGCGAGGCACGGCGGTGGGCCAGCCGCAAGCAATCAGTGAGGAGTAAAGAGAGAGGCTGCACTAAAGTATGGGAGTGGGCGAGTGGGAATTGAAAGCAGCAGAGCCTCCGCACTCCGCTCTCCACTCAGAGTCTTGCGTTTTCCTGCACTGTACACCATTAATGTGAGAACGTAAATTATATGATCACCAACCACTACTTAACTTTATGCATTCTCTTACAGTAAACTTAATGCTCTTATTCCCACTCAAACAATCCCCCCAACTCCCAACCCATCTCGGCATATCGATCAAGATTCTCTCTTTCACCCCTCCGCATCTCCATTTCAGGTGGGACTATTAGAATTTTGTTGGAATGAGCACTGAAGAGAAGGGGATGATCATCTCTCACCCGCATCATGGGACTGCTGCATGTGACACACAAGCTGTTGGTCCTGTTCCTAATGTAAACATTTGCTGGTTTCAGCTTCCCTCTCTCTTTGTCTCTCTGCCTGAAAGTTGGAAAAGACAGAAAAATAAAAGTTTGTTCATATTTCAAGATCCTTTCCTTTTGTTTTGTTGTGCTTGCCTGCAGGAGATTCTGAAAAATTTGCGTCGAATTCGGTTGATTATCTTGAATTCTTGATGCGGGATTCAGTTTTTTGGACTTGTATGTCAGATTTTGTGTTTGTTCTGCTGTAATTTGCTTTTAATTCCAATAATTCTTATTCTTATGTAGAGAAGAGTATGTTTTCCGTTTGATTGATTTACAACCTTACGCTGTATCTGTACTGACTCAATCCCTTTGAATGCACATGCTGGGTCTGATGATCCCTAAGCTTTTTATTTGATTTCAGCTTCATCACTTTTTGGTGGAATATATTTTTTTGATTCTGAGTTGCTAGGTTTCATTGAGTTTTCTGGTTTCTATTACGGTGTCAGGCAATCAAGAAACCTATAACTTTGTCTTAAGAAATAAAAAAGAAGATGGATCAACAGAATTGCATCGGCCTGAATTGCTAGTATTGTCTTGATAGCTGATTAGCTTTCAGTCACAATTTGGCTTTACCTGCTGATAAAACTGTGTTTTTTGAGAAATTTAGTTACTTTCTCAATGTCGCTGCACCATTGCGAGCATTTTTGGATTGCTTCCAACTGATTGAAGTAATGTGTTGAGTATCATTTTCAGTAAGCAGTTGAGAGAAACCTCTTTCCCTTTCTGTATTTCTTAATGTGTATTTTCATAACCAAGTCCATTACGTAATCTATGTAACCTTTTGGCATCTTCAATGATTTACTACCAGTGAAAGAATTACTAATCAATATGCTCTTCTCAGCTGGAAAATTCCTCAGAGATGACTGAAGAAACATCACAGGGCAAACAGTGGAGAAAACCAAATCTTTTCTTGGAGATACCTAGCAGATCACTGGAGGTGTCTCCTCAAGAATTTATGGAGATAAAGATGCCTCCCACACCAACTCCGACCCCCAAACGGGTGAACTTTGTTTTAACGCGAAGCCCTTCTGATTCAAGACTACATGGGTCTTCCGGACCCTCGTCAACCAAAGGGAAATCATCCATCAGGAGCATTCTGCCATGGTTAAGCTTCAAGAATCGGAGTTCCAATTCAGATGTCGAGAAGGCTGCCAATATCGACTCAGGTTCTTCAACCATGGTTGCACAAGATAAACTATCAATTTCCCGGTCATGGTCGTTGTCAAAAATTTTCACACCTAGAATTAAGAGGACATCATCCTTGCCTGTAACTCCATTTGAAAATTCAAATCCAGACGCTGCTCATAGTGGAAGTATAAACAGCCATCTCACGCTTGATGTAAGCTCTTTGAGATTTCTTTACTTTATTCTCACGGTAGCCAATTATTCGAGAAGAAAACTTTGTTTTATACAACACTATCTTGAGGCATACTTGCCTAGTAAGTGGGATGGAAGTTTATTATGTAAAACGAATCCTGCTTAGGCTGCTTAATTATGTGATAGGAAAAAAAGGGGGGAAATAGAAGCAAAACTCTATACTAGGAGACTAACATTTATTGTTGGTAACTGATTTCTTGTAGACAAACGAAGGTTGGCGCATATCCCGCTCGCTTTCTGTACCTGTTATCGACAAAGAAAAGGGTATCCAGAAAATGAATTCTTTCTTCCGTGTGATTCCCTCAACTCCCAGGGTGAAAGATCAGGATTCTGAAGTATCAACTGCTGTAGCAGAAAAAGATGATGGTAATTATTATTGTTTTTCTGATAGAGATCAGACTTCAGCTGGATTCTTTGGGTACTAAATGCATGCTACTTGTAGTTTGTATAGACACAATGCTGAAATTTGTTTTTCCCTGCCCCAAGTTTCAATAACATTGATCCATTCTGTTTTATCATTTCTGTTCAGAAACAAGAGTCGAAATGCTAGAACTATGGCAGATCATAATTTTATCCAAAATGTGTCAACTCTTAGAATTATCCTTATTGGAATTTCTTGTTTAGCTTGAAAAATATATATTCTTTTTTTCTGGGTGGTTGTGTGGGGAAGTCCCCTATTTTGGTGAGTCGTGCATGACGGTGATAGCATCTGAAACTTGCCTTGATTCCCAGAAAACAATGAAGCGAATGGTGAAGATATACCTGAAGAAGAAGCCGTTTGCCGGATTTGCTTCGTTGAACTATGTGAAGGTGGAGAGACTCTTAAGATGGAATGTAGCTGCAAAGGTGAACTTGCTTTGGCTCATCAGAATGTGCCGTTAAATGGTTTGCCATTAAAGGCAACAAGACATGTGATGTTTGCAAGCAAGAAGTTACAAATTTGCCGGTCACCCTTCTACGTATTCAGAGCTCTATAAATCGCAATACTGCAACAAGTAGCATTGGGCAGATGGAATTCAATGGATACAGGCAAGTGAACTAGTGCAAATTTGACATTGAAGTTATACATCCAAGAATCTCCATGAGGATCATAAACCTATATAACCTTAATCTAACACAACTTTGCATAGGGATAATGACATAGACACCTCTTGAAGTTTGGGGCATATCATAAAAAAGTCTCGATTTTGAAATTTATTGCACTTGTGTTTTATACTCCTATTCATTCCCCCTTAGAGAGAGGATCACTAGAGGAAATCTATATTATTGGCTGAGGCCTTTGACCCTTTGCTACAGGGTTTGGCAGGACTTGCCGATTCTTGTCATTGTCGGTATGCTTGCCTACTTCTGTTTCCTCGAGCAGCTATTGGTAAGATTGACTGAGATTTGTTTGAATTGTGATCAAACAGATGATTCTAGACTCATGTTTTAATCTGCATGCAGGCTAGAAAAATGGATAGCAGCGCAATTGCCATATCAATTCCGTTTTCTTGTGTACTTGGCCTGCTTTCATCTGTCACCTCTTCAGCTATGGGTATGTTCTAACTTTAGCTCCAAAAGCATGAAATATGTCTACCGTAAGTAGCTCAAATGCCTATATCATATAATCCCTGTTCAGATTTACAACTCTTTAGATGTCTTTTTAACTTGTGATTATCTCGACTTGAAGAGAAAAAAGAGTTATGCTTCCTTTTCTAACTTCATATGCTCAATATTCTCTGCATAGGGCCTAACATCTTTTCAATTTTCAGTGAAGAGAAGATTTGTTTGGGTGTATGCTTCAATCCAATTCGCTATCGTTGTTATCTTTGCTCATATCTTCTACAACGTGGTAAGAAGCTGTTTTCGTGTCTTCATTGGCTTTAATGAAGCGGAATGTATCAGTTCATGTGCAACTTCTGTCCCCCATCCCCAACAGCTAAGGGATACTTTCTGTTGTTGCCTAATGAATCGAGAAAATTAATCTGTAGCTCAAAAACTTCTTTCCTGGATCAGGTTTGAGTGTATCAAATCGATCATGGTTTTTGTACTTGAATAAGATTTATCGCTCTCTTTGAACTATACACTTATTAAATGCCAAGTACAACTCACTTGTATTTGGGTGTGGCTGAACCATATCCATCTCAGTAGGCATTATATCTCAACTTATTTCCTACATGGGATGCCTTAAATTTTTGCTTTAACTTTCTTATCTTCAATATTTGTAGGTCCACGTGCAAGCATTTGTTTCGATCCTTCTGTCCACATTTGCGGGATTCGGAATTGCGATGAGCGGAACTTCTATTCTTCTAGAGGTCTTGAGGTGGAGAGAACGAGGCCGTCCCGTCACAAATGAGAATGAAATGAGTAACAACATAAGGCCAAATCCTAGTCAAGCACCTCCTCCAAGTCTAATAGCAACACCATCCCATAGCAGTCCCAGGCCTCATCGACACGATGTGGAAAATCCAGAAACTTCCAGTGGAAGCTAATGCAAAGGAAATTGTCTGTTACAATATTGTTTTATCTCATACTATGTCAAAAGAAACGGCAGCCCATTACTGATGGGGCGGGCAGTGGTACACACCTATCGGACATGTGCCATAGCTCAGGAATGACGATCGGTGATCAAGTACACAAATGGAGTAAGTGGAATCATACCCCAGGGAGGTTTGAATTGAACTCATCAGGCAAGTCTTTTGGGCAAATTTATGCAAGTCTCTGCCTTCTTGCAACCAAAGATTGTTGATCAGCATGGAGTATTATAAGCTTGGGTTTTTCAATGTCATTTTGGTTGTTTGGAAAGGGTGTTGAGTTACCATGGAGAGTGAGTGATTGTGTGAAATAACAGTTATTGAATGGAAAAGATGGTTGAACAACAACATAAAGATCAAAATGAGCTATAACAGCTTTACCAATCCCAGAAAGGACTGGCCATGAATGACTATTCTAACCTCTCCCAATAACTTTGGGGTGTCATAAACTTACTATACATTTAATATAACTTTTTTACATCTATCTGAACATGGTGATGTTAATAATCAAATATGTATAGACACAACAGTCACATTGAAGGAGGAGCGCCCCGCTAGATGCAAAATTCTCCATGCACAATCCATATAGGTAACACAGAGCCTGGACACAAAATCAATATACAACTTTAAAGTATAGACCAACAACGACCTATATGCACACTCACAGAAGACAACAAAGAACAGATGGAGGGACAGCGGAAAACGAATTTCTTAAGTTGGCAGACTATAAGAAATCTGAGCTGTAGAATGCCACCAGATACCAGCAAATTAAAAGAAATCGGCATGCAGACAATTGCCCAGAGACAGAGACGGAGACGGAGACGGAGACGGATAGACAAACAGAGGGAATCATGCCAAACACACAGGGATTGTTTATAATTTTTCAAACAACGGAAGGCGGAAGGGTATTCGTAATTATACCAAATTTTAGAGGAAATCGTTGTAATTTACCCTTTATTTTTTGTGATTCATTGTGCAGCTCTGTATTACAACTACTCTAAACATCAAGACGGTTTATGCCATGTGTTGCAAGTTAAACAACCATGGCCATAATCCAAACTCACAATTAAATTCCATTAATATATGCATTTTCATCAGTATTTCTTTTCTAACTTTGTGATGTGAAAATATTCATATCATCATCAGACAAAGATGACAGATGGTAGAATAATTCTTACTTGGATTATGTATATAGTTTTGATTTATCATAATTTTTAAATTGTAGTCATTTATAATATAATTTTTTTTATTTCTTTTGGTAGCAGATCGTGTAAGAAAACAAATTTAATTCTATAGATTAGGATTATTTAATCCCGTTTTTCCCTCATAAACCAAAGACACCATATTTTTCTTTCATGAGTATAAAATTGATTACTAGTGGCTATCACTAATTAATGTACAAAAAGGGGAAAAAAAAAAAAAGTAATAAAAAACCCTATAGATCATTTGAATTAAGTCTAAATCAAAACAAACACTCAAATTTGATATAGTCAATTGTAGGACGAGACGAACAGTGAAACATGAATTGAGGTTTTACATTAAGGAAAATTAAGTTGAGTGTGGATAAAATGTTTGTTTGTAATTTGTATTAGTCTAAAACTGCAACGTACCTTCAACTTGTGCACAAGGCAAAGTCGTACATTTATGATGCATGTAATTGAGTGTGAGGACCAACAAATAGGAAGCTGCCTGTTCATTAATACGCAAGATCGGGATGCGTCACAGACCAATCAAAACTCAACCTCCTGCTTCTTTCTCTCAGTTTCCGCAGTTTAAAGGCACATTTATTGTTTTTATGAATATTTCAATTCACACTTGAGCTTTGTCTTTACACTAAATTTGATAATTGAATTTCTGTATATGCATTGAATTTGATGGATGCTCGTAAAAAGTAATTGAATAATAAAATTAGGGGTAAACTACAATTACTTTCTCTAAATTTTGGTATAATTATGAATATTCCCTTATTATTTCAAAAATTACCAGTACCTCATGATTTTAACAGTCGTTTAATAATTAGTTCAAACCGTTAGGTTTTCATCCATTTTTTATAATAAACTGTCCAGAATACCCTTGTAGATTAAAATATATAATTTTATTTTATTTTTTTAAATATGTTTTATGGACTAAGTTGATAATTTTTTTTAAAAAGTTCATCAATCCCATTTGATTTTTTTATAAGTTTTTTATTTGTTCTTTAAAAAAAAAAAACAATAAAGGCAAAGTTGATAATTAAATACCTCTATCCAATTACTACATAATTTCATCAAGTATTAGGGAGTATTTGTAATTTTTCAAATAATGACAGAGAATTCGTAATTATGTCAAACTTCATGGAACGTCATTGTAATTTATCCTAAAAATAATGAATAATTATTATTCCACTCTGGTTGTACATATTCTGGAGGAGAGAATTTGTTATATTTGGAGTGATAAATATATAATTATATCAATATCTCAAAATAACATATAGAGCGGTGGAACTCTAATTTATGACTTTGAATTTTTTTCATGAAGCCCCTCAACTTTAATTAATAGACTAATGCATTATCAATGAGTGAATTTGCTGTATTATATTTATGTATAGTTGAAGGAATGCCTTTGTAATTATTTTTTTGGGGTATAATGTTTTTTTTTTTTTTTTAAGTAAGAGCGATCAATTATTATTAATTAAAATAATCGATTATAATTATAATTATTTTTGTAGATATATTACAATAGATAATAACTCCTATTATGCAGTAGACAACATCCCACGCATATGACAAAATTCGAACCCATAATTTTTTAAATCATGAAGCCTTAACTTCGTCAATTAGATTAGGTCTCAGTAAATATTTGTTTTGTTTTTGCTTGATATTATGTTTTGAGAAGAGAATTTGATATTAAAAGTCTCTGGACTATTATTAATTATTATATTATTATTATTATTATATAATGGCACTTAATTAATCAATACGATAGTGGTCCAGGTTGTAGGCCCATTACATAAACACATACATTAAAAAAGAAAAAAAATGCAAAACAATTATTGTTTTCCATACTTTCCATCATATATAGGTTAGATTAATTTTCTGTCCATAATTCTTTATTCATTCAAATTTAATGTTAATTCATTTTACCACTTTTGATTAATTTCAATTCATTTATTTTTTTTGAACAAAATTAAATTAAAAATTCAAATTATGTGTGCTTTGATTACTGGCATACATTATATTAACACAAGTATGATTAAAAAACAATACAAAAAAATTTTGATCAACCAAATAATAATTATTGAACAAGAAACAAATTTAAAAACATTCTTTTTAAAACCCAACGATATGGCTTTGATTTCACAGGGAACATTCCTAAAGAGGTATCCTTATAATTAATAAACGGGATATAATCATAATATTTCGAAGGATTTAAGTGTAAATAATTCATCATAAGTATTTATTAACTATAGTTAAGCAGTGTAATTGCCCTGCTCCCGTGAAATGGTTACAAACTTAGAATGCAGATCAGACAGAAGGTCCACAATCATCACAAGTGCAGATTGACCATTGACAGAAACAAGAATTGTAGATAAAATCCAAACTCAGAATTCAGTGCAAAAGGGAAAAGACAATCAACAATAATAAGGGATGTGTAGTCATTAAATACTCAATCACTACAAACGCATGAATCAATTATTAGAACAAATTCCAAGAATTAAATGTATGACAATTATTGCTCTACTTGCACCACAATGAAGCAACAGAATTCTTATTGATGAGCAGTAAAGAATCAAGCAGATCAACTCACCTCCACTGTTCACCAAATCTAACAATGGATCTAAGAGAATAGTAACCAAATAACAAATCAACCACTCTGTCGGTACTACTCTATTATAATAGTATAATTTTTTCGTCTTTTATCCATATATACTTGTGCTTCTACAGAAACTCTCTCCTGGCCTGCGTACCCATACTGCGCACGGCGGATGCTGTCTCTTCTTGTACACCAGCCCCCCAATGCAGGCTGCCTCACTCGATGGCAACACCGGCCTTTTTCCCTCCGCTCATTCCGCCGGAGGAGTCATCCTTAGTCTCGAAATCGCCAGCATTTGACTGATCCTCGTGACGAACATCTCCAACGACAGCCGGCGACGGCGCCTGAGTGGGAGTTTTAATCTGCTCATAGGGAACATCATCATCATCTTCCCCAGGGAATGGGACAGGAGAGGGGGAGTCAGGAGCGAGATCTGAGGGAGGAGGAGCGGGAGGAGAAACGGGGAGCGCAGGGGAGGGAGAAGAGGGAGGCTGGGAAATGTCTCCGGACGGAAGCTCCGGCGAGGGGGAGGGGGAAGATTGGGGCGAATCCTGGGAGAAAATGGGGTGTGGGAAGAGGAGGAGAGCGAAGAAGAGGGTGAGGGTGAGGGTAAGTGTATGAATAAGGGAAGCCATTGTTGTTGGGGAGAATTAGAGAGTGGAGATTAGGGTGATAATTAGAAGGGGTGAAGAGAAGATGAGTAGTGATTAAAGTGGAGTTGGGAGTCTCGGGATTGAAGAGATGAGAGTATGAATGTGAGAAGTTAGAAGAGTTGAGAGAGTGTGTTTTTCTTTTCTTGTTTAAAAATGAGATGATCAAGTTTAAAAGGCGCTGGATTCTCGTGAGAGGGAACGTGCGGGGGTGGGGAGAAGGGATTAGGGGTAGGGGAAGTGTGGGCTGGCTGAGGGTATTTATTAATTATTTTGTTTGAATTTTGAGAGTTGCTTAGAATACAAGGAAAGGGAGGCCCTCCCACAACCCACAAACAATAATACGTATGCTGCAATTCTGGTTTTAATTCTAATTCTACGCCCTTTATTTAATCTTTCCTTACTTTTACGCGCTCATGAATATAATAGTGTATAAAACAAATACATGCAATGAATCGTGTACTGTTAAAAAAAAATGAATTGTGCAGTTAGTTGTCTAAACGAGCAAATTGTCACCATAACGCCATACTTTTACTTTAATCTATTAATTTCTAATGTGATTTTGCGAAAAGTATTTCTTGTGCATGATTAAAGTTTTAGACAAATATTTGTTAAATTATATAAAAAGCATGAACAAATGTGCCAGACATACTAATAGACTTTAACCATTTCTAAGATGAGCACGAGATGTTGCATATATTCACACTCGTCATTAATACTACACAATATTCAATTTTTATCACTACGTCTTATTTTTTAATGAATTGCCCATTAATTTAAATGAGTAGAACAATATTACTATCGAACATATATAGCTTTAGATAAAAATACTATATACATTATTATATGAGAAAGTGAGAGTGGATGAGTAAAATTGAAGAAATTGAGAGAGGGAACATTTAATCCTACTACCCCCAAACTTGTCTATTTCAATAGCAACTCTTATAATCAAAGGCGTCGGTACAATTTTTTATTAATTAGATGCGAGTTGGTCAAGCACTCTAACTTAAACAGTACATCAATAGATCCCCCATAAGTCTTTTATAGTTTAATGTTTTCAGAAAAAAAAAACAAAAAAGTCTTTTATAGTTTAATTGATTTTGCAAATAAGCCCTCAGATCCCCTCTAAATTAAATTCCCTACTTCCACTGCTTTCTAGAACCTTCTTCCAATGCCATTTATTGCGCCTGGGCTACAGTCTACAGAAATTGGGTAACAAAATCTAATGCTCACAGAGCACAGCCCAGTTTAGCCATGTCAATACGAAATTGCACACACTTGTGACGTTCCTAAGTATTCCACTGATGTGATCCAAACGGATCCCTCACTTCAAATTCATCCACTCCAACGCAGAATTTCAGGAGGCTGTAAGAAGAGAGAATCCATTTCCATTATCTCGTTATTCGTGTAGTTCACTAAGTAATCACAACATCGGAATAATTAAGCCAGAAACTTGATGGATTAGATTTTCCTTTAGACATCCTCTATCTGTTTGTCTCACTTCCTATTTAATGGTATCGGCCTGTAGATGCCTGGAAACTACATTGTAGTAATACAGTCTTCATATCATAGCTCATCCTTAACGTCGCTACTGGAGCTCTTGATGCCTTCTTTGGTATGGGAATCCTCGGATGCCGGAGATGAACCTTCTTTCTGGAGTTTAAAAGGGATCGATGCATGTTTCTTGAGGAACTTGTAGAATGCCACTACTGTTCGATCAGTGTCAACGGTAATCTGCCAGGTGACCAGAAAACATATATATTTCAATATGTAATAAGGCAGGAAACAATAAGGAAGACCACGGTTTTGAAATGTAGCTTACAGGATCAATGCTTTTCTTTCCTGCTGGGAAGAGAAATTGTGGGGAACCCATCAGCCTGCAAATATAAAATTTCTCTTCAGCATCAAAAGACTGTATACAAGCAGTCGAGAGGCATTTGGATTCTGAAATCTATAAGTTATTTGCCATCATAGAAGAGCAAGATTATGTATATATAAGGTAGATCAATTGGGTAACTGGATGAAAATGAAGTTGAAGTTACTAGAGGTAAAGTTTCTTTCAAATTCAGAATGTAAAAAATGTGAAAGTACCTTAGCCCTAGGGTGTTCATTTGTCGTTCCATCCATTTTGGCTATAACAAGAGATTCAATGCCTCGCAAGTGCTTGGCAAGCTTGTTGTATGTCGGTTCAAGAGCTTGGCAGTGGCCGCACCAGGGCGCATACAGCTAAACGATAAGTACCAAATAAATGAGATTAGATTCGAATTGTCAATTAGAGAGAAGAAAACATCATGGCACAGATTAATCTCAATGGTACCTCAAGAAGGACATCTTTAGACTCGTCCAAAACAATATCATCAAAATTATTCCGACGACTATTTTCACATCACCATCGTTCTGTAGCATGAGAGAATGGAGAAGATGTTGATCAGCAACTAAACTGCCAAACAGGCCAGGAAAGAAGAGTACAACTCACAGTCACGGGAATTGGATCTGATTTATAGAATGGCTTGAGCTTGTCTTCCAAGAAAGCCTCCCCAAATGCCTGATGAAATAAACAGAACAACCGTCTCAGCGACAATGACATACAACCAATGACATTTAATGAAACAATAGAACCGACCAGCAAGTAGAAGAACACAGAAAACACCAAATAAAACCAACAGAGGAAGAAGCTCTCAACCAAAGAAAAGAATACGCCATTCAACCTTGATTTTCTCAAGTGTAACTTCCCCATCAAGTATATATTTCTTAGTTTCATCATTTGCTGCATAGCCCAAAACCTGGAAAAAAGAGATTCAACGGACTGAGAATTGATTTTATCTTCAGATTACAGAATCAATTTTCCTAAACAACAGGTAAGGCATAGAGAAAATGTCTCTTGAAGAAGAATGTTAAGAAGGTTACTTTTGGAGAATCTCCAGCCACTCCAAAATAATCCGCCACAGGCTTTCCTACTTCTTCATTATCAACTTGCACATATACGAATATAAGCTGCATCAATTCGAAATAGGCGGTATAAGAGTGTTACAACACTAAAATATTGTAGTCCCCCAGCTCAAACCTCAGTATTGATAGATAAACTTTAGATAAGAAAAAGGTTTGGTCTGAGCAAATAGATTTTTTATTTTTAGCATATCATCTTCACGAGTGCTAAATATCTAAAATGTCATTAAAGTAAGAAAGAGGTTTGCACATATCCATCAGCCAAAAAACAGGCTTCCACCTTCTAAAATAATAGTTCTGTTTTCAGATCCAAGGATGTTCCTTTGTAGAATGGAAATGTGAAATTCTTAATTCTGTTGATTTTTCAGATCCAAGCAGACATCCTCTGAACGGAGCAGAAACATAAAAGTAGCTAATTCCAATACCTTTCCCTTGAAAAGCTTTGCAGCTTCTTGAAATGTTTGAATTGCTCCTTGTGAGTCATTCGATGTGGCAAACAGTAAAAGCTGCAAATGAAAAGGGGAACCTCAGGATTACAACAATCAAGATATAAAGTAACACATATAAAAGATTACTATGATTCCCGAGCACACTTATTTTGAGAAGGGAGGGAACAGAGGGTTTGTGAAGGGAGAGAGTTTCCATTAGAATGGCTAATTAGAACACTTTTAGCCACTGACCTGCTTCTTGATTGTGCTTTCGAATATCAGCGGTGCATTTTCTCTGCTAAAAGTGATCACTAGGGGAAGCTTGTTGGTAGAAATAAACTCAGCTATTACAGACTTTTTGAACTGCCCATCTGCACAAAAATCAGGAGGGTGAATTTCAGCAAGACATGGATAGACAGATGGCTTAAAAGCGCATGCACTGGGTACTAACCAAAATGGGTCACTTTCTCTGCTCTTTCTTTAGCAAGACCAAAGCAGGGCGTTTAACATCAGCTTCCAAGTGAAACATCTTAGCCACATTGGGATTTGCAGTTTGGTAAAAGCTAACATCATCATCAAGCTTTGATGCAGCAGCGAGCTCTTCACTATCAGGACCTGTAATAGTTAGAATGTAGGCAGAGGATGAATCATGTAGTTTTAATATCAGCTTCGAGGCAACTCTGAAACAAATGGGACGGACTATCCTTAATGACTAGGATAAGGTAAATTGCATCAATGCCAGTCCACATCACGCTTTTCTTGGATAATGACATCAGAATGATGATGAACGGTAGCATTGACCTTTTCCTCTATGTAATTTGCATCAGTAGCATAAAATCAGAAAAGGAAAGACAGAGACTCAGGAAAAAAAAGAGGGCAAAAGAATGTGCCCATGTCAAGAAGGCATCTTGTAGGAAAAAATAAATAATCATGTAGATAAGAAGAAAGCATATATTCATCAAACTATAATACAAAATTCAAACTATGCATGCATGAATAAGAATGCAATTATGGTACTGAAGATTTTGGTCATAAGGCGGCAATTAATAAGTATGCTAAAGAATAAAGGCAAAGCAAATACTAGCTTACCACCAATGTGTCAAGGAAGCCCAAGACGACCTTATTCTCAGATGTTAATATACGCTCTGCATCCTCAGTTGTTGTTATGTTAGATACCCCAGGTCCAATTTTCTTCTTAATCCAGGTTACAATGGCATCCCTGCATCAGAATTTATTCTTTTCAAATTCCTTAGAAGGACTTTAACCAACTTTTTCTTAATTACGCTGCCAGCCTTGAAATGAAATAGCAACCCAAGAGATTTATCACTGTTTCAGCACTAATGGGAGATTACTTGCAAGAGACCGGACATTTATACAAACATCTTTTAAGACGATATTTTACCTTGATATGGTACTAGGAATATGATCTCAATCAGACACTTCAAAAGCATTCATCCCAACTATGCATTAGAAAGGGAAAATATAACCAATTGCAGGCCAAAGCAACCTCAGCATAAAATCTACCTTGATAGAAACTATGTCTAATTTAAATTTGATCAACTTAATTTCATGCTGCAACACCGTTGCAAAATCAAATCTTTCAAAATTCTTTCTTCTCTACGTGTCTGAACTCAAATTGTCAAAAGAACTTCAAACTTCAAGCAATCGCTTCAAAAGCAGGAAGATGTATTCAAAATGATAAAACTAAAAGGAGAAAATACTCACTTAGTACGTTGACCAGAGTAAGGTTTATGCTCCCCATCAACAAAGAAGTACACAGTAGGAAACCCCTGAACTTCGTACTTCTCAGCCAGTTCATTCTTCTCCGTGGCGTCCACCTTGGCGAGCTTCACATTCTCCCCCTTCAGCTCAGTGGCGGCCGCTGCATACTCCGGCGCCAGGGCCTTGCAGTGCCCACACCACGGGGCGTAAAACTCCACCATGACATACTATTCTCGTCAACGAAATCACTGAAATTACCGTCCGTCAAGACTACTACATCCTTCTCATCAAATGTGGCGACTTCATCCTCCTCGTCTTCGTGGTTGAAGTCCGATGGAACCTCGAAGTCATCGTAGTTCTCGTCTTCCTCACCGTCATTATCAGAGTATTCGGCATCGGAGCGGTGGTGCTGGTGGCCGGACCCTACATCGCCGGATTCGAGCTCCTCGAGGAAGTTGAGGTCTTCGTCGTCGTCAGCAGCGGCGTCAGAAAGAATGGGGGAGGGTAGGAGAGAGAAGAGAAGGAGCGAGAGAAGCGTGAGTAGTAGAAGGAGTCGAGTCGGCGCCATCTGTATAGCTCGAAGTCGAATCGGGAGTGGTTTTTGTCTGAGATCTGACAAGGACACTGCGATTTATGGCCGTGACCGTGAGGTTGGCGGATGCCTTTTAAACTGTGTCGTTTTAGATTTCGGTATTTAAAAATGTTTTAAGACCTAATCTAATGTTTAGAACTTAGAACCACCGACTTTCTTACTGACTATCATATGACGCGGTATCCGATTTTGGGCTTAATGAAATGTTAAAAAATGGGAAAACCTTTAAATTGTTAGTTAACCGTTGGACTCTGTGGTTTTAGATTTGAAGTGATCCAAGATTGGACTTACATACGGAATTACGAAAAATTGAATTTGTAACCTCATAATACATTCATATTTTTTTTCTAAAGTAAATTTAAAAATATTTAATTTATTAAAATCGTAAATCAACAAATAGTTCATCCCAAGTTCAAGGGTATATTAGAAGAGTCATCTTCAAAGTTAAGTGTAAAACAGACCAATTTATGTGCAATTAAATTGCTCGACTGAAAGACAAAAGAGAAAAAGATTGATTTCAAATGAATCGCAAAAGACACAATGTCAAAAATTAAAAAACTAATAATAAATTGATCCTATGAAGCTAGGGAGATATTGCAGAGAAGTGTACCGCAGTTCCCTTCAATTGTAACCTTTTGCCAAGATTTTTGGCAGCAACCAAAAGAATTGCCTCTCTTGTTGCAAATGTTTTCTGCCAAAAGTGTCGTTCCTCTCCGATAAGATGGATTGAACGGCATGCCAAATAAGTTTCAAGTAATTTACAAGCAACCACCCCAAATCCCTCATAATAACCCCAATCAAGAAGTGGTCCATCAAAATTAATTTTGATATAATCTTCTTGTGTAGTCCACCAACAATGTTGATGAGCTAGGATGGGCGAAATTGAGCACAATTCTACAACAAAAATCATTTAAGTAACTCCCAGCAAAATTCACGATCTATTTTGGATAGAGAAACACTTTGTCGAGCATTTTCAAATCTTTTGTATAGTTTGTACATTTATGAGGTATATTATTAAGCATTTTCTAAAATTAATTAGAAGAGATGGTATATCCTCAAACTGCTGAAACTATCCCCGAATTAAGAAATTAGAAGAAAGAAAAGAAAATTATAATAAACATAAAAAAAAAAAACGAAGAAAGAAAAGAAATTTAAAGAATTAATACCCTATGCTTCATCGACCCTCCCCCCCTCCAGAAATCTGAGGCGGTGATCTTCTCTGCATTATCATCCCGATCAATTCGGGAGCGCCATGATTAGCGTTCTCGTTCAGGTGCTCTCATATTCATTTTTATATCACAATTAACCCCATAATTGTTGTCATTTGATTTCATTCTATTCGTCTGTGTGTATAAACATGTACGTGTGTAGGAGCGGTTATTGGGCGCGGCGCTGGGGAGCATTTTAACTGGCGTCGTGATCTCTGAGCAGCGTAAAAGCATCTATAAATCAATATCTGATACTCAATCTCAGGTACTCTTTTCATTTTTGGGTAATTTCTTCGGCGAGGTATTCTTATGGAACCTCAGAATCTAATTCATGATTGTATAAGATTGGCTGATTAGGTAATGTTGTTTGCGATGCATCAGCTTGCACTGATTTAGCGCACATTTGCAAATTTTTGTGAATATCAAGACTGCGTGAAATTTAACAATTTCATATGGGAGGCTTTTATTTTAATTTTAATATTTGATGGAAGTGTAGACAAAAGAGCGAGACTTGAATTTTGTTTAATTATTTCCAATTTTATTTTAAATGAACTTTCAAGTATGATATGCATTTTATTGAACACAATACTTGCTTAATATTAGCTTTGCAGATCAAACATTAAGAGGGCACCTCCTTGTTTTTTACTTGATATCTGATATGCAAATTCAACACTAAGATTACTGCGGCAGTATGCAGCTGTCAGTTCTTTTATTGGAATGTCATGGTTATGTTTACGTGGCTTGCCTGAACAGTCACTCTCTGATTTTAAGAATCATGTTAGTTCTAGTTCAGCAGTTCTATCTTTAGCTTACCCTTCCTACTCAATAGCAGTCTTGTGTTGCATTATCATAGATTCAAGACAAATTTATCACCACTGACACACTGGGACATACAAACAAAACATTCATACAAGAAACTGTGAACTATGTGTTGTAAATGTTATTTGCTAAAAGGGACATACACTTGTGTTGCTAGATATGCCTATATCATCAGATTTATCATTGTTGAAAATTTCAATGAGAAGAAACATAGTCAAAATGAAGCATGCATTCAATTTCCATTACTTTATATGCCCTTAACTATGTCAGCCTAATTGAACTTTCAAAGTTGAGAGCTCTTCATCATGAACTGAAAATTTTGGGGATAATGACTTTAAACATCTCTAGCTTCTTTTTTACTTTGTTAAGGGTGTCTTTCTTGTTAGTACATAATCAGAAGTTTCTGTTTGAAAGTTTTCAGCCAAGAGAGCCTATATTTGGAAGAAGCTCCCACCTACAGATTGCTAACATGTGGAACAAATCTGTGGACAAGATGTTAGGACCTATCATTGAGTCTCTCAGCTCACGTGGATGGTAGGATTGTTCACTGTTTGTTTTATAAGATCAGAACTAGTATGGCCTTCCCATTTGTATCTTTCTGTTTATTGTCGACTGCAAAGTACTGGACTTCTCTTGCTTGGTGATGACAAGCACTCATTTCTTGTTTCAGTGAAAAGAAAAGCTTCAGTTGAGAAGCATAATTCAAGAATCATGAAATAACTGTTGTCTTTGTTTCGCACAATGAGGAGCTTGTCTGCAATATGAATATCTTATAGATCACCCGTCCTATTTTCTTGAACTTTTTCTTAACTTTTCTCAAGTTCTATGGTCTTGTTTAATAGGTGGAAGATGGAGATGGTAGATAGAGTATATATGGTATGTGCATTGTTCAATACGTGAGTTTGCCATTGTGATTGAAATATATTTCTCTTAATCCTTGTTGATGAGTTACCTTCTCAAGCTTCCTCCCATCCTCTGCATTTTCGTTATGAACACTTTCTATATTAACATGAATATAATCGTCTGTTAAGATATGGTAATGTCTGTAGACATGTAGACCAGCATTAGAATTGCCGTGCCCCTGTTCTTAACTCCACACAATTTAGTCTTGCTTTACCCCTTGTCATGCTTCCGCATGAGTTAATCTAATATATATTGTGTTTTAAGCATTGAAAAACCATTCGACTTCCCTGCGGATTGCCATTGTTCACCTATTGTAAGGTAGCTACTTTCTATTAATGGCAATCTTGCTTACTCAACTAAAGGAATAATGGTGTTTGCTGCAATCTCCTTAGAACCGATACTTCCACTGTTAATTAATTTACATCCTTAATTCCTTTTTGGTCTTTCTAAGTTGTGTATGTGATTGTCAGTCCCTAGTTGGTGGCATTTGCCTGAACATAAGGTGTTCCATTTCTGGCAGCCACCCTACTTTACTGTCCTAATTCCTATCTGACTAAAATAGGAGAGACTATCATCTTAAATTTCTTGATTCAGTCTATAGAACTAGATGAATGAACCAAATATTGCTATGGAATCGGCACAATTAACTGTAGTGAACACAAGCGGAACAAAATTAACAAACAGTGAGATAAATGTCCACATATATCAAAAGAAAGAGAGGACAGGGGCTGGCAAGAAATTCTCGAATTCCTCAAATTACACCTCCACCAGCTGCTGGGGACTCTCTATCCGCTTGTTGGCTTGCTGCTTGATGACCACATAGTATACTCCTGCTGTGATGAAGCAGGCAAATACGAAGCCTAAAGAAATCCCAGCAATGCCACCAGCTCCCAGCCCTCTTCCACCTGCAGGTGCACTCTTGCGGACAGTAGATTGCAAGGTGGCAGCTAGAGGCAAGAACGAGCAATCTGATGAAATGCACTGGCTGTTCTTGCTCTGTTGTGTTTTGGGGTTGAAGAACGTGTATGCTTGTGGGGGGAGCACTGCTGGGCTTTCATTCTCCAGTCCATGAGCTCGATCTTCAGCCCTGGTAACAGAGAGGAAGGTAAAAATAGCTAATATCAAGAAATGGGCCATCTGTGTGTGTGTTTGGGAGGTGAGGTTACTCGCGTTCTCTGAGCGTTTTCAAGTGCTTGCCTATCTGAAAATGGCCTTCTGTTTTTATAGGGTGTGCGTGAATGGGGATTGTTGCTGGTAGTTGAACATATATATATAGTGTCCCCAAGAAGATGAAAAGGATGGGTATTAATGAGGCTCACATTTTCTATGTTTTCCCGTAATGATGACTTAAATCACATTTCTCTCGACTCCTAATAAGTATGTTGCTGATAAACATAAGGTCATTGTAAAAACTGATGTTTACCTCGGATTCTCTCTAAAATTTCTATGTAGGAAAGGAAAATGCTGCACTGTTTTCGATTTGCTGAGTTTTATTGCATTCATTTTGGTCGAAATTACGAAGAAATGAACCAGATAATGATGAGTTTGAAAAGTGATATTTTATAGTATCACTAAAAGGAACATATTTTGCAAAAACAAAGCTGGATTATAACTGAGATTACGGACTACGGAGAGACAGGAGGCATGTTATGTTAGAATGATGAAATTGTCCAATAATTGGTTGTTATGAAATTTTGCCTCAAGAGTGGGCGCTGAGAGTCATGTGCCTCCACTTGAGTGCCTCTTTCTTAGAAACTTAAAGAGTGCTGCGGACTTGGAATCTAATTAAATTTTTAAAAGAAAAAAAAAAGAGAAAGAAAAAATGACTCTTCAATTCAATGCTGGTAACCTCGTTTCCAAACCTCGTTGCAAATATGTAGCTTAAATAAAATAAATAATAATAATTCTTGAAATTATGTTCTAATCAACAAAAATTCTTTTGATTGGCTAATTGGGATTATTAAATGCTCTTTTAATGAATAATCATGCAAATATCTTTTCAAATTTGGCCATATTATGAATAGATATCTTAAATGTTCATAAAGGTATAGTCATAATCTTTACGTTCATATTTGTCATTACATATTCTTTTCTAGTCATCGAAATTTCAAGTGAGTATTTATAATGTAAAACATTATTATATGCAGCGTAATTTAATAATTGATAAAAAGTATCTGTGCAACCATCCTAATGTTATTTTTTCACACACTTTGCAATATGGTGATTATTAATTTTCCTAAATGCATTTTTCTGCTCTTGTCAATGAGTTTACCTCGATAAAATCCCTTTTTTTATTTTAAATTTACAGAAAAAAAAATTGAGTTAATTTGAAACCATTTGCGATTCAACTGATTTGATAAGGGAATAATTGTGTAGATATTACATGAGAATTATGAGTAATCATTTTATTCCCTATTAATTTCACCATTCACGGAGTAAAGTAAGACCAAGTTATTGAGGAACAAATTAGTGTCATAAAATCTACATAATGAGTGCAATGATGAGGCTAACTACAGCAGCCCCATTGATGCTGAGTCCCTTCCCTCATCCGTTTCCAAATAACTATAAAGTTGGTGAAATTGAATGAAAACCCATTATTATAAAATTGGGATGACAACAATCTTCTTTTCAGGGATTTGTGTAATTATACATGAATTTATTATTATTTAAATAATTATATTTAATATTTTTTAATATAACAAATAAATTATTTTATAAGTTAAATTTTATGGAATTTGCTAATATTATAAAAAAAGTTGAAATAAAAATATATTTACACTGATTTATTGTTGACCTATTGCAAGTTAAATAATTTTTTTTAAATAAATTATCTTTGTACAGCTTCATACTGTAATGTATCCTACAATTTTAGAAAAATAGTATATCAATGACAAATTCATCAAAATTTTACTGGAATTTGGCATGTATTCATCACGTGAGACCACATTTTGATAAAATTGCAATTTTTGAAGGGTTGTGTCCTTGAAGTGATTTTGTATAAAAATTACATTGAATATTAAATTTCAATAGGACTAAAATTGAAATTCCCTTATAATTATGGGACCGAATTGTTTTTATTCATCGTCTGTACTATTTGTAGTATGACGGCAACAAACCCTCAAGGCCCACTAGACAAATGGGCCAAGATGTAGCAATTCATGCAAACAGATAAAGGCCCAGCTTATATTTTGTTTTTGTGACCTGATATTCAGCCCAATCCGCAATAATTTTGTGTTTATTTTTTATTTTTAATGAATTTTATTTGAATTCATTTTTAATATTTCTTCCCTAAATCCTTCCATTCAATAAAAGAATGACCCCAAAAGTTTATATTTACAAATTTCAACAAGTTACTTCAATTTTAATTATATTAAAATTAAGTTATCATTAATAATATTTTATAAGTTTCATAATATTATTTTATTCAAATATTTAAAAATCTACATATAATTAAATCCGACATTTTACAAAATCAAAACTTATCTTATGAAAAATATGAAGATAATTTTTTTTAACTGAAAACGCTCTTAATAAAATGTAATATAAATTAATGTTACTCACAAGACAACCACAATTCTGTCTATATTTATGACTTTATTTCGATTTACATATAAATAAATAGAGATGCGGTCAGAACTATGGTCGATTTGTCTAATCTAATGAATAGATTAGTACCGACCATGTTGTCATACATTAATTGTTCTTACTATCAAACCATATACAAATTCATACATCTTCCTTCACATCCACAAAAATTCTGCAAGGATTTGAGATTTTAATGCTAAAAGTGCATCATCAACGCCAGCCACATTTTTAAATAAATTATAATCATAATTAAAGTAGGAAGAAGATAAGATTGATTAGCTCATTGATGTACTTTTAATTAATTATGGCCTAAAAAGATGTATATTAAATTTTGATTAAGCCCCAATGAAGCTCAACATTTTTTTTGAAGGTTCCTTCATTATTTTAATAATTGAATTTCGAAATACCTTTTCTAGAACACACCAAAGTACACGTCCCCACATTCATTTAGTTCGTTTTTTTTTTTTTTAAATTATAATTGGTGCTAATAAGTTTGTCACTTTGTATGACTTTTGATAAATGATTGTCTATGGCTTTCATTATTCATGTATGTATTAATGTTCTAGCTCATTGACTCGGGTATATTTCTTTAGCAAAACTCTGACTTAGGAATTTGAAGGATTTAGTTGAGGGTTATCTCCAGCTAACATAAAAATTGTGGTGCAGGCCAACATATCATCTAAGATTGGGGTTCTCCAGTAGACTCCATTTCATTATAGCTACCTGACTTGGACGATGAATTCCAGTTTCAACTCAAATCACCATATTTTACGCCACCCTGATTAGATCAACATTATACATTGGTAATTATAATTCAACAACAACCCATCACTATACTACACATGATTAAATCCAATCTATGTCCATCCCATTCATATAAATAAGCAAACCCTAAAGTTGGTTTAATTAGGCATATATATATATGTATTTTTTAACACATTATGAGAGTCATGGAATCATTAAATTATTGAAAAATAAAGATAGCATAATTGAACCACAAACCAAATATGTACTTAATCATCATCACATATTACAATGACACTTAATTGAAAAAAAAAAGAAACACTCAAATGAAAATGAAATTTTAATACATGGAAAAAGAAAGAAGCAAAAAAAATACAATAGAAAAGACGTACGTACGTACATACACCCTTATTTTTCCCCCACACAGGGAAACAATATCTACAATTTCATGGCCCTCGATCGCTAACTCCAGGAATTATTTAATTCCATTAATCTTCATATAATTTCCTTAATTAAGAGTGATTAATTAATTAATTATTGCTTCTGAAGGATCCAAGAGCCTTAATGGCTGCTGCCCGCAGGATGTATTGGTGGTAGAAAGCAGCAATGGCGGCTCCGATGAATGGTCCAACCCAGAAATCCACTGAAATAAAACAAAGAGAAGAAAAGTTAATTAGCTAGTGATCAATTAATTAATCATAAATATTTATTAAAACTAAAATTAATAATGCATGGAGAGGACGTACGTGATCATCCCAGGCCTTGTCCTTGTTGTAGATGACGGCGGCGCCGAAGCTCCTGGCTGGGTTGATGCCGGTGCCGGTGATGGGGATGGTGGCTAGGTGGACCATGAACACAGCAAACCCAATGGGAAGTGGAGCCAATACCTTCATTTTGTTCAATTTATTAATTAATTACAACCATTAATATTATAATCGATTCATGTATGCATATATATTATATGAACTAATACTTGTATTAATCAAGAATTGCATGTCAGAAAAAGTTTAGCTCGGTCTGTTTTATTAAATAAAATACAGTTATGTAGCAAGTCTAAAAATAATAATCATCATCATACAATTACATTGGATATTTTATTATACATGTGATTGAATGGGTTAGGTTTGTGGAGAAAATATAAAAATATATTTTTGTTGAAAAAAACATAAATATTATTTTATTATTTATGGGGACGCGATTAAATTGGCAAAAAAATTATAAAATCCCCCTAATTCTAGGATAAGGTAAATGAATCCTATGGTGCAAATTAGAGGTATAAATTAATTTTGAGACCACTTTAGCTTACCTGCTCCTTAATTAATTATTTAATTGTCTACTCTAACCACTTTCTTTCGTTAAGATTTAACAGAAAAATAAAATAATTACATAACTTTATAATTTTATAATTTATTTAACATTATCGTATAATAATTATATATATGTATATACTTACAGGGACATGGGAGTCTCTGGCGTTTCTCTTGGGATCAGTGGCTGAGAAAACAGTGTAGACCAAAACAAAGGTACCGATTATCTCAGCGCCCAACCCAACGCCCTTGTTGTACCCATCCGCCAGCTCGTTGGCTCCACCACCATACCTGTTGTAATATGACTTCTGGAACGCTTTTACTAACCCCACGCCGCAGATGGCGCCCAAGCACTGTGCTACCATGTACAGCAACGCTCTGATCAACGACACCTTCCGAGCCAAGAACAGCCCGAACGTCACCGCCGGGTTGATGTGTCCTCCTGTTTTTCATCAACTTACTAATTAGTCTAAAACTTAAAATGCACACACCCTGCCCATGCTTGCTCATCAGTACTGTAAATGAACTTACCAGAGATACCGGCAGTGCAGTAAACGAGAATGAAAATCATGCCGCCGAAAGCCCAGGCAATGCCGAGGATGCCAACGCCGCCGCACTGATCGCCTCCGTGGGCGATGTCGGTCTGGCTCTTGTACCCTATGACCGTCAAGACGGTGACGTAAAGGAAGAGCAGCGTGGCAATGAACTCGGCAATCAGCGCCCTGTAGAAGGACCATTTGGTGAGCTCTTCGACATCGACGAGGGGTGCCGGTGGCGGGTCGTGGTAGTCCTTGGCGGAGAACTCCGCTGCTGGCTCCGCATACTCAACGTCCTTCGCCATTACTCACAATGTGTGGTGCAGTGCTGGAAGAGAGAGAGAGAGAGAGGTAATTAGTGTGAGAAAGTGAGTAGTGAAGAGAGAGAGGGGGGGTGGTGTATTTATGGTGGGAGAGTGCATGTATTAGCAACCACAATAATGAACTAAAATATGAATATTAATATTTGATTAATGTAGCCGACCTATTTAAACAAATTAATTAGAGATTAATAATTAATTAACAACAAATTTTCAAGCCGACAAATACAGATTAATCGCCAATTTCCTTAGCTTGCACGGCCCACCATTGTTGTCACCACTCACCAACGCCTTTCTATTGTGTTTTTCTTTTTCTTTTTTTAATAAAAAAAATAAGTGAGTATAAAAATGCTTGAACTACTGCTGAGAATTATTTTGATTCATAATTAATTTTATTTTGACTATCAAAAACCGAATTAATTCACACGTAGCAAAATTCTGATAATTTTTAGTTTGACTGACTATATATTTATATGAATTGTAATTTTTTATATACTAAAATCGATGATAATTATATCATAAATTTCAATCGATAATCAATATATGATAATTATCAATATCATATATATATATATAATCTATAATTAATATTATTATTGTACACCAACAACTAAATTATATCAATACCAAAACATTGACGGTCTGCTATTAAAGTGGAATAACAATTATTATTAATTGTAATTAAATTAGTTTTTCTTTTTCTTTTTTCTTTTTTCTTTTTGCTTCGTAATGTTTGAAGTTTTGTGTTCGAGTGCAAATATATCAGACACTTGAATAATTAGAACTAGTAAACGAGCATACTGAATGCATATGTTTACTATAGTTTTTATTATGTTTATTTAATTAAATATAAGAAAAAAAAAATAAATAATCAAAATTAAAAAAATAAATTAACTTCAAATATGTATTAATATTGTTAAACTGATCAATCTAAGAAAAAGATATATTTGAAGACATTTTAGTTTATATATATTTTTATCAATCAAAATAATTATTATAAAAATATTCCCTTAATAAATAATATTTTATAAAAATACTAATTATCTTGTGGCTGTGGCTGTACCAAATATAGAAATATATTAACAAAGTCGACAATCCACTGAAAAAATATATGTGTATATATGTTTTTTATGATTGTTAATGTTATGTGTATGGTTATGATTAATAATGAAGTTGTAATAATTAATGAGAGCGACAAATTAAAACAAGTTTACAGAACAAGTATGTATGTCAGCCTTAGTTGGTAATGTTTTAAAAAAAAAAAAACAGACTTGAACGCCAACAGGTCCTCATGTTAAACTACTAAGGATAAAATAAATAAATAAATAAAGATTCTTGAACATAATTCAGAGTAATACAACCCTCTAACTTCTTATGATTAATAGTAAAAATTATGATGAATATTAATTAATCACACGACTATGCAATAACTACTAATTATTATTTTTACAAACAAAATCAAAATATTAGTTATAGCTAATTAATTACAAAGAACTTTTAAAATGGATTTTAATTTTATGAATATCCAATTAATTTGGGGTGTATCAAATATTGTCTCGAATCATTCTGGATATTATTTATTATTATATTTATTTATTTAAAATGTTTAACTTTTACTTCATATATATATATAATATATATATATATATATATATATATATATATATGTGTGTGTGTGTGTATGTGTGTGTGTGAAGTAAATTGTACTTTTTAAAGAATAACAACTTGTTTGACATTTATAAATAATAATATATTTTTATTCAAAAAGACATTAACTAGTTGAAAAATAATAATCGAATTTTGTGAATTAAACAAGTCAGCTTCGAAGTTGAATTGGTTGGATTGCAAGCAAGTCTGAGGAGGTTCTGGAGTATGGGCGGAAACAGTCTTAGCTTCAACTAAAAATAATAATCTCAAATTCGATTGAACCCGTTCAATCCTTATTCTCATTGGCTAAGAACTAAAGGTGTTTTTTGCATATAATAAAATGGGCTTAATTTGTATTCACTGTCCGTATATTAGTGGATGGCAAAAACAAAATCTTAAATATATGGGTATCATAAACTACTTTAAAATTATTATTTTTTAATTATAAAACTCTGACCACCGAATTTTTAAAAGTGATCAGAATAAAAAAAAAGGATTTTTTTTTTTTTTTACTTTTGCTGACTGGATTTAAAAAAAAATCAATTATCGCCTAAGCATTTAAATGGAAAAAAACCCTGCTATATAAGCAATGATGTGGAAAAAAAATAAATTACTTTTTTTTTGAATCTCATACTGATGGACAATAAATGTAACTAAACCTAATAAAATGCTTATTCTACTTAATTATATAAATTTTATCTACTACTTTGCTATAAGAAATTTCATAAATTTTATTTAATCGCAAGAATTTCACAAAACATTAGTGTTAGATTAACATATACGTACTACTTAATGAAAAGAACAATTATAAGTTGTATAATCTGGGGAAAAGAAAGAATAATATTTTAATTGCATATTCGTCCCATATATGCGAATCCCTGCAGTAATAGGGAATCAAGAATTAGTAATAATATATTATCAGAGAAGTCCCACACTTTATTATAATTAAATTGTTGCACCATAAGTTGTTAATGTTATCTTTTGGTACTTGAGAAATCATTGACAGATAATAATGATGTCGAAAATGAGGTGAGAGAGAGTTGTAATTATTTTTTGGAACTACATATGTTGTGATGATGTTTTTAGGATTGATGTCTGGTTGCCAGATGATTTTATCTGTGTTTTCCACCTAAAACCTCTCCAATAATTTCCACACACCTGCTTCATATATATGTTATGCCCTTCTCATCATCAAATTTGATTTTTGGGTAAAATTATAATATGATATAATATGGAAATTGTGTTCGTTTCGGAATTAAGATATATAATTGTGATTGTAATATTTAATATCTGTATTTTAGATACAGTGACAATTAGTAATTATAATGGTTGTACCTTTTGCTAATTTGTTAATATATGATGTAGTAATTCATTTTTAAATAAGGGGAAAATGTAATTTATTCCTTGTGTTAAGAAATGTGCAAATATTTTCTATAAAAAGAATTAGTAATTTATAAAAAAATGATCATAAATATTTCTGTGGAATCTATAATTTTTTGTGAAAATATGCATAATCCTAATTTTAGAAGAAAAATCATCAATGTAAAAAATGTGGAAACAAGCAACGTAAGAAGAAGGGAGGCGGCGGAGACAAAGGAGTAGGTGGAAGGACACCTGTCATGAACTCATTATTACAGATACTGTCTGATATTTGTGTTCTGCTTACTATTTTCATGGCTACAACTCCACCACCTGTCCATCTCCTCTCCTTCATTTCTTATAAATGGTTTATAGGCTACTCATTAATTATCCATGAATCAATGCAATTCTCACATTGGCATGTATTTGTATTTGTATTGTACTCAAATATCCTGATTAAAATTAAAGAGTCATTATATATTGTAATTAATCATAATCGTAAAACGG